>JAZHYW010027959.1:0-66699 GCA_037355805.1 Ixodes ricinus | reverse complement strand
GCGAAGAAAACTTCATTTCATGGAAGGACTGCGGTGTACCCCGAATTGAAAACAAAGGTGGCGAATTTTATTCGGGATCTGCGCGCCAGATCGCTACCTGTGACGTCGGAGTGGATCCGTACAAAGCCGTCGAGGTCGCTCGTGTCTCCGAGCATCTCGAGGGCGCAATTCAAAGGGAGGACATCGTTCCTGTGAATTGCGTTTAGTGAACTGGTCATGGGACGAACGTTCTGAAGAATCTGAGTGGTAACGCTCGTGCACTTCCTGATTTTATTGCGTGCGAAGCAATTAAATAAAATGTGCCGTGTTTTCTCGTCCTTCCGTATACTTGGCCAATTTTGTTACCAAGGTAAGGTTGCATTTTCTTGCCATACAAAACGTTTTTTTCGCCTTTTGCAACTGTTAAATTAGGGGTCGACCTATATACCGGTTCGACCTATATTCAAGTTTATACGGTAGTAAAATTATCCGAAATCAAAATGTGGAAGGGAAGAATAATGCAAGGCAACTCAACTTCACGTATGAACAGTTTTCTAAAAACAGCATATTAGAGAGGAACAGATATTTGAAAATTCACGGGAAAGCTCTTTACGATTAGAGGCAAGAACGAGAGTCTTAAGTACAAAGACATACAGGCTAAATTTTAGTAGATACAGTAGTCGCATGTGTGTCGTATGCTACAGTAAGAGCGATTCGCTGGAACATGTGGTTTTGAACTGCACGGGGCCTTTCTTGCCCTCCTGAAATGGGTAACTCATTTGGCGGGAGCGCTGGGTTTTGCTGTTGAGAATAAAATCACTACGAAGAAAAAATGAAAACTTAAAAAAAGTCTGGGCTGCGTTTGTTCTATGCTTCCCTCCATAACACATTTAAATGTTATATCATGTGGACATTCCTTCTATAGAAGTTCATATTCCACTGAATAAATAAATAACAAACTTCTTCCCTTCACTCAGCTCTCGGTCGCAGCAGTTGGAACCCACCTTGCTCCTTTGTTCACTGTAAAACGCTATTCTTTTTTTTCCGGCGTTCGATCGGGATGACGAACACGCTGAGTCCAAGTGAGCCGCCACTTCTGTTCAGTGATGTCCTCTTCATTCCGCTCCTTCGTTTTGCGAGGCATTCTGAAGTCGACCAGCGCACTTCCAGGAAACGTATGTCCTATCCACCCATTTGTGGCGACTTCCGGTTCTTTTCTTATACGCCACCTCGTTGCCTGAATGATTTCCGGTTTCGGAATGCACATGTTCTTGTTTGTTGGATTTTACTTTTTGTGTCAGAGTAAGTTTGGTTTTGCTGTGCATTAGTAGACTCTTAGGAAACGGATGCACTATGCGATTGTGAGAAGTTGCAAACCAATTCTCAAATGTATTTTTTTTTTGATTCTCGCGTGGTGAAAATCACTCGGCATAAACGTGGTACATGGGCGGCGGTGCAAGCTTGTCTTGTTGTATTGAAGGCACCCGCAACAATAAAATGTCGCTGGACCTAAACCGTAAAATGTCATGAGTGTCAATGAGCATTTCATCGACGAAATGGGACGCGGAGTCTGGCAATCCAAAAAGGTTTGTATTATCGCATCAAAGGTATTTATTTCCTCAACATATAAATTTATCAACTAGTAGAAACCTTGTCTTTTACATTCTTGTAAATTGGACCTATTATTGACGGGATTTGTGCACTTTGTAATCCCAGGCAATATTAAATTACGACAAAAATATACTGTTCCCAACTAATGAACCCTGCAACGCCCGCGCAGTATCCGTCGTCAGACCGGCCAGTGTTCCGCATAAGCCGAAACTTCCTACGTCTTGGTATCTTTCTGTTCTGCAGTTACGCGACCTAGGAGCACTCGCACGCTTTATTTGTTTTTTGGTTGGCACTCAGCAGCGTGTTAGAAAACTCTGAGCACGCTCGATGACGTTACGTCGAGACACTACCGGGACATCCGTGCTTCAAATGTCGCGGGACAGACTAATCACCGAATTCGTTCCTTTGTAGCACCGCTTCATACGAAACACGGATAAAGGCTCACTGATGTAGCAGCGTTTGACTAGTGTAGAGGAGATTACGTCGACTCACAAATGCGAGTCACCGGGACGCCCCTGCTACTTAGTAAGAATTTAAGCGTGGCAATTAATTCGAGGAGCATTTTTGAGCGCCATATATGGTGCACGCATGTCCCGGAAACTTCCTATTGTAACTTGTCGTAGCGTCGTCAAGCGCAACTGTATGAATGGGTGATTACTCGCGGTTGTGTCGACGGAGCTCCTCACACCGTTCTAGGTCGTCACGGGTCAGGTCACTTACGGGTACAAACGTCGTTCTTCATTCAACATTCATGAATTCGTTAGGTCAAACGTTTCAATCGGGTCAATGAGCGTCGACGCGTTAGTGTTTGCTCGTAACAACCTCGGTCATTCAGAGGCAAACTTGAATAATACGCCCTCGTCATTGCCCGAGCCACGTAGGAAAACACACACAACACCAGACAATCGAAAATGGATATGGCACCAGGAATCCGCCATCATGTTTGTTGTTTACCTTGTAAAAAGGTGTATATCATAGAATGGCCGAATAAATGGGTGGTATTGGGTATGCCCTTTGCATCGGGTGGTTGCTTTCGACGCCTAGCCTAGAATAATTTTCACCCCTCCTTTTCAATATGGCTATACATTCTGTCTCTTTTTGAATGATACATCCTACCCATTTTGTGTATTCTCACGCCTCTCTCCACCAATCCTTTGTCTACCTTTTTGGGACTTTAAATCTTTGTTCCTCCGTTCTTTTCTTTTCTCCAGTAAAACTCGGTGCTTCAGCCAAATCCTTTTACCCTTTCAGGAATGGCAGGACAAAGCCTATACACATCAAAACCATACGTTGTAGCGTCTCGTTATCGCTACGCCATAGGCACATATATGTCTATCTCTTAAAATCTAGCCATATATATTCTTTTCCTTAGCATTCCCGTTCTCGCCTCGAAGAGCAAAGAGCTTCCCCGTGAATTATCAAACGCCTGTTTCTTTGTTTGCCCTTTTTGTTTTTGTGAAACGTACATTGCTAAATTTGATTTGGCGCACACTCTCCCCTCCCATATTTCTTTTTTTTCTGATTTTGTATAACTTTTTTTTGCCACTAAACTAGTCTGCTCAGGCCCATCACTAATGTGTAGGCAACTTAATGTCGGTTTTTGTGTTTTGCTCGTTCGTTTTGTGTATATATTTTGATATATATTACGTTTATACTTTTATCGCCCATCCCGTATTCTTTATTTCAGCTAGCTTTGGCACCAAATTGAGCTAACTGCATAATTGCCTAATTGCCTCTCTGCACTGAATGAACGACCTGCCCATGTCTTCTTGGACATCGCATTTGCTGAGCTGCCATTCGGTGCCACCCTGCCCATACTCCCTTGTCGAATTTTCATTTTTGATTGAACCTCTTATCTCATGCAGAGTACACCACTTCCACACAATAGTCCAGGCACCATCACTCCTTTCCACATGGGCCTAACCAGTTCATATTCATTATAGTGCCACAGCACCTTGATTCGCATAATTACTGCATTTACTTTCTCTTTTTGAATTATATTTAATCCATGTTTCTCTAGACATTTACTTCACTCCTCTGTTCCATACTCTTCATATTTGTGTTTGCCTACGTGGTCTATTACAATTCCTTGTATTTTCGGGGGTTCACTCCCTCTGTCATTGAGCGCCGTTACTCCACACGTGTAACTACTAAATCCCATGCCCAAGATGTTGTGTTCTTCTCAACATATCACAGTTAATTAATGCAATGTATTTTTAGATAATCGCCATGAGAACTATGTGCTATGACCGCTTTCGAAAGTGTGCCCTCTGTTGGAAGTTGTCTAATCCCTGCAGATTGATGTACACATGCGCGAGCTCCTTAAGTCTGATTGCGCCTTGGCTTCACGTACACTTTTGCAGCGTGAACACATGTGCGAGCTTACCCGCTGGTGCCACTTGTCGTTCCGCGGTGTTGGTTGATGGAAAAAATCTGATCGCATTCCATACCTTTATTTACAACCCTCCTGTAGACTTCAACAGAGGAAACCCCCTGCAGCCACAATGGCTGAGCGCGGAGCTCCCAAACTTGGGGCTTTGGTTTCGGTTCCCTTTTCGAGACCTTCGGAGTTTTGTTCTGTCGGGTCAGTTTCACTCACCACTTACCGGCGCATGCTCATTCATTTTGTGTAAAGAGCAGAATTTGTTGGGGGATGGCGACAGAAACGCTATCCCATTTAATATAGAACTTAAAATAATCACACGATAGATTTAAGACGGGCGTAAGAACAGATGTCTGTTTGGTTCATTCTGAGTATGGATCAAATAAGCGCCTATTCGCTCGCAGCGTGCATTTCTCTCTTTTTTTTTCTTTTTTTTCTTTTTTTTCTTTGTGCTGCTGCGCTTGTCATTGTATGGGGCTTCGGGCTCGTCAAGCCTCCACTGGAGGCTTTTTCCCTTCTGTCCCTCCAATTCACTTTGGAAAATAAAGTCATTATTATTTAAAAAGAAACATATATAAAAGCTCCGTATTTCTTGCTGACGCTTTATTGAGATACTTAGCTTCTAAAAATCGCTGAATATGTTAGATTGCCTAAAACATTGAAGCTGAGCCTTTCAGCTTCAGTGCATAAAGGCTCAGAAGCTCATACGTCATAAAGAGACACACTTTCATGATTCAGATTTAGAAAGGTTTAGTGTCGTCAATATATTGTAAACCACACTGTATGATGTCCCTTAACCAGCTTACCTGCCTACTTTCCCTTCGTAGCCGTCCTTCCACTTGAAGGAGTATTTAGTTCCCATATCTTTGTTGTTTGTTTCAAGAAACAGATTTGCTAAACTAGGATCAGTGGAGCACGTCTTTGCCACCGTATTACTAAAAAAATATTCTTTAGCTACTACCCTAAGTAAAAGCGTGTGGTGAATATTTTTTTTCAAGAATCAGAGCCGGTTATTGTTTCCGTCTC
The DNA here is from genome assembly GCA_037355805.1 of Ixodes ricinus. Lineage (NCBI taxonomy): Eukaryota > Metazoa > Arthropoda > Arachnida > Ixodida > Ixodidae > Ixodes > Ixodes ricinus. The sequence continues at coordinate 61,700 of JAZHYW010027959.1, read as the reverse complement.
TAAAATATAGAGCGACATATTACGGGGTGATATATGTTATTTTGTTGTCAGATATATAAGGTACTAAAAATAATATTCTGGACTGCAGGCAGTTGCAAATTTACTTGAAGAAGCATTAGTGTGGCGGAATAAAGTTTTTTGTTGTATTTCAGCGTTCTATTTTTGGTATACACACAGAGTAGTTGCAACCTGTTCTGGGTCGCCAACTGATATTTCTTTAGACGTAAATGTCAAACACTAAAAAGTATTGTAACTTTTATTTTAACATAGTTGTAAAAATTCCAAGAAAAAAACGACCGATAGTTTTGAATTAACTTGCAGCTTTGACAGAAATGGTTTCTGAATGACGCAACAAAGTGATTACCCTTAAAAACATCTTTCAATTATTCGCCATGTTAATCTCACTCACTAAATAAATTACAACAAACATTTGAGACATGAAAAAAACTTTGTAAAACGATACTGTGAACAAATCCGAGAAACGTATTTCGGATAAATAAATATTGATGCTGTAAAATCGGTGCCCCCTTTTCAACTGGGCTAGACGCCTTACCCATCGCGTTGCTGTTGTGCAGGAAAACGCCGTGGCTCTTGCCGTCCTCCTCAAGTCCAAGATAAACCGGATGCGTCCCGTAGAGGTTTTCGTTTTCCTAGGGAAAAAGTCTTTCAGTGAAAAACAGATCTTCATTTGATATAAACGATTAAGATGTTCTTATCGGAGCATCTGAATCTGCAGAAACATTTTTAGATATTTCGTGACTCTTTGGTAAAATCCGTCTTCAGGGTGTTTTTATTAGACTTCGCGAAATTTAGAAGGGCGAATGATCATAACGCTCAGTTATATAATCAATTGATAGTAGCTAAAGATTTTTGAACAATAAACTATTTTTAGGAGTCACAAAATTTTAAATTTTGAATACTCAATATTTGCAGCTGCAACGAAAGCAGTCAAGCGGAAACGTCGGAACAAGGTTCTTACTTTCGTAAAATACCAGCTCGGAATACATTTTTGAAGGTACCAAAATACAAAACGCGCATTAGTTTTTCTTTTTCTCCCTTGAGCAGCAGTCGAAAAATAAAGTAAGGAAAAAGATAAATGCACGAAAGAAATAGAAATTTGAATAAAGATGTCTGAATTTTAAGAACGACCCTAGGTTTTAACCATGTTGAAGCAGTTAAAAAAATGGTGAAACGAAAATTAACGTAGACAACAAAGCAAAAAAAAAAAAATGGATCACCAATTAGTTTGATTTGATACCATCTTCTAACTGCGTTCTCTTCTTTTGCTTTCGTTGTTTAATCCTTTTCTAGAGCTTGAACAGTATGCTTTCCAAATATTTCGGAATGCAGGCTGAAGTTACGGGATCCTCGTTACCATCTACTGTTGACGACAAGGTGCGTATGCTGACGTTTGAAAGTGAGAGCCATAGCCATAGGCCGGACGCAGTCGTCCACGTTCTAACGCGTTTACCGAGTGCAGTGGAGACAAAAGTGTCTCAGCTTCAGGTTTACTCACTAATCAAACCATCCAGAGCTCAGTATTCTGACGCGCCCGTGCGGTCTCGCCTCCTCCTTTCCCTCATTTTTTTGGCGCATACCGCGTGCACACATTTAACGATTGAGATGCTGATATCGGCTCTGTATCAACACCGTCCTCCTGCTAGGCAAACCAGCGTTTGGAACAGCCGCGGGAGTGATTTGAGCGCCAAATCTCTGGAGGCCATGTTTTCTATTCAATTTACAAAAGTAGGTACTAAATGCTCAGGTGGTGCTTTTGTCCAATTAGTGTTTTGCATTGACATGACGTCAGACAAGACTGGGCGATCACTTGACTAGGTGCTTAAAAAAGGTTTGTCACTCTTAGCAAGAGCAGTGTCCATACAGTGACTTAAAGAGTTCTTTAAACTCAATTTTTTTGTGAAAAATTGCCTCCAAGACTATACTTCGTTTCTTCCGTCAGACGCAGTGCTGAGATTATATGACGAATCACAGAGCGTCAAGGGCACCATCATGGTGTTCGTAATGTTTCTGTATGTTCTATCATCGAACCAATCAAACAGAACAAGAGTAGTGACCTGCACTTTTGACGCGTGCTTGATTGGTCCCATTCCCTCGTGCATCCGCTGTCTGGACGGAAGGTGAAACGAGTAAGACCTGTACTAAACTTTATGACTCAGCATCCCAAAGCAATATGCTGTGAAGCAAGGCACGTATCTGGAATTTCGGTTCGGTTATGATTTAGTTCTTTCTTCCGTCTTTTTTAAAGCCTGTTTAAATCATAACACGGAAAAATGTATACAATTCTCTTGATCATAGTGGTAAATTTTGAGTTTATTAGAGTTCATCCGCAACAATGTGTTGCGGTTGAGCTTGGCACACTGTTAACAACATTTGACTCTTATTTTTCGTTTTTTTTTAATTTTCTTGCATATATTTCTGGAATGGTGCTGCTTAACTGCCAGATTAAGGTTCTGCGGACTCGTTAAGTTGCGCTGCTGCATATATGTTTTCCACGGTTGATTCCTTTGTCCTTGTACAAGGTGAAGATACAACTGATTTGATTTGATTTCATTTGACATGTATTGTCTGGTTGTGCAAGCTATTATAGACTAGGATGTGATTAGCTCTGCTATAATTGCCTGCGAATTTGTTAAGTCTGCTCTGATCGTGTCGAGCGGGGCTTGAAAACCACACACATAATATGTCCATCTCATTGATAACACATCCTGTGCCTCTTCAAGTTTGTCAGAATGCTCAAAACAAGCTTAAAGCTTTAGTTGCGTTGAACGTAGGCCCTGATGTTCGGGACTGGGCTTGTCTCGGCCGCCTCGTCCTCCAGCTTGTTGCGTTGAGGGTGTTGCCGCATTTGCTCGGCGTTAATCTTCTTCGTGGAAGCCATCAGGATACACTGAGTGTATCACCTGTACGAGTCGGTTTTATAGTGATGACTTACTTCCGTTTCCCTTTTGGATTCTTCTTTTTGTTCGTCATTCCCCCGGTTCGAGGACTTTACCCGCACTACAGCATTATTTGTTTCCTGCAATCGCTTTGTATGTTGTTCGTGAGCACGTACTGTCAACATTGGGTACTACACAAGATGAATTGTTTGGGCTCAAAACAGTATAAAAATATACCGTAGCTCGCTTGGTAGAACATTGAGCTACAGATCCTTGGATTTCGAGTCGATTGACACCAGGTACAAACCGGTAAATTACTTTATGCCTATTATTTCTGGCCCTGTATGATTTATATGCCCTTGAGTAGTATGCTGATGTCAGCGTAACGGTTCAACCTTTCGCTTTTTTATGGAATGAGCCTCATAGACACTATTCAGAATTACCCCGCGAGGTAGGGCCCTCTCCATTTTAAGTTCCGGCAAATTTCCAGATCAAACCGAACTCAGACGATCCCCATCCAAATGAGGCACCTGGGTTATTTCACTCCAAACGACCCCGCCTTAAATTTGACAATTGCGGATTCTGTAGTAAAACGTCGTAGGCGTTGTTGGCGATATAAAGAAGCCTGTCTCAACATATCTTTATCCTATAGAGGTTTACTACCTTGGTGGCGCCTTGAATATCATAAAAATGGGTCCTCCGTAAAATTGTAAGCAACAGGGCCTGCAAATATGCTTTATGTACAAAACTGTATCCCACGGTACATTTGTTTAATATTTGCAAAGCAAGGTTATTAATTAAACACCGTTTCAGTGAATCAATTGGCCCCTCTAACTGTCCAAATTATATTTGTTATCACTTTTCAAGTGTTTGCGAGAGAGCAGCGGAATTAAAAGATCATAAAAAGATGATTTTTGTTATTTATTTCTCTGTCAATGATGAGGGCGTGAAGCCTAAAAGTTATTGTGTTTGTATCACTTCAAAAAGTACTAATGAAAAATTGTTTCGTAATAAACCTTGTTTCTTTCTTTCTGAAAATAATCGCCCAATATCGAAGATATCGCAAAATAGGCAATGTTCAGTCAGAAAAATGTGAGAGGTGGTCGGTCTCGAAATATTTCCCCTCTTGTTTTATATAGTTTAGAACCCATATAAACATTAAAAAAAGGCTCCAAAAAGGTTTATTCCTGAAAACTTGAGTAATCACATCTTAAACCTCGGGCCAACGCACGCTTCTGCCTCCAGCCATGGCTAGGGGCAGGGAGCATATGAAGCCTGCGATGCTGTGGAACAACAAAGCTAAATTACTCGATTGCTGCACACGTCTTTGGATCTACTCAAAAAAAAATAAGAGAAGTAATAAAAATATGTTTCTTATTTGATAATATAGCTCTTAAAATTCCTACCATGCGTAGGTGAGTGACCCATTCTGGTAGCAAAAAGTACATCATATAGAATTAAAAGCAAAAATGTGAGAAACAAGAAATAACATGTGAGCTCGAACACTATGTTTCTGCGTATTATCTGTACATTGTTTAAATTTATTAGTGTATATGAAAAAAAAATCACGCAGAGAAATTTACGCGTCATACTTAATTTTATTTAAAAATGCTGATATTTTTTTATATGTCCCGTCAAGACCCGAATTCCGGAATGACTGAACGAAAGCACGACTTCTCCCGGGTTGTCAGATATAAGAAAAGCTTCCGATGTTTACTCTCAGATTTAAAAAAAACAACAACTAAGAAACAAGAAAACGAAGGCCCTAGAAACACCCTATTGAAATTTCGACATGGTACAAATTGCGGATTTGCAAAATTGGTAAATAAATTTAAGAAATGCATACAAATTATGCAAAGAGAAGTTAATAACCTTTCAGCACCGGGGCGTAAAATCTATTTTAATACGGAAAAAAAGCTTTTAATCTGCGGGGCCAGAATACGCTAAGAAGAAAGCATGACGAGAACCAATGAATAATGATTTGTTTACGTCTTGGTGGTTTACTATAGCGCAGGGATACACCAATGACTGTAAGGACGTGAATTGGATCAAACCCGGAGAGCGGAAGGAAGGCCCGACGCGATAATCGCTGCTCCACACCGCAAACAGCATGAGGAGCATAAACCTTGCTTGTGAATCTGAGTACAGTCGCTCGGCGCCGCTCACTGATGAATGTCGCGTAAAATGCCCTAAGGAACTTTTATTCAATGCACTACCATGAATCTACCCTGCTGAAGGAATTGCGCATAGTTCTGGCCTCCTTAATCAACGCCTGTATTTTTATAGTTTTGCTTTGATTAAAATAATACCGCAAAGTTCTTCTCTGTTTCAAGATTTCCCACACAAACTGATCATAATTTCAAGTGATCTTAGAACCACGTACTTTTTTGGGGCTCTCTCTTGAGTCGAAGTGATATCAACGGCGCTTTGATAACTCTGCCCTCATTTATTTTATTACAAGAAAACAAATATTTTCATTAAAATGTCTACGAGGTACCGTCGTCTGGAGATAGATGGCGCAAGTGGACGATGTACCTCAGAGCCGTATATTGGGAGAGTTTGGCAATACTTTGGTTTGAATAGACGAGCATCTCGAGGCCAACCACAGGCCGCGAAGCAGCCACTAGCGGTGATCATAAGCTCCAAAAATGCGACTCGTCTAATTTAAACCGTTTTAGCGTCGCTCGAGTAAGAAGGTATAACTTTTGGTGACTGAAAACCTGGCGCATGTGAGGTTTCCGTCAAGTCCGTATTCAACTGTAAAATAAACGAACGTGCGCTGCAAACCAGGGCCAACTTGGTAGAAACAGCGTTTCTACTGTGAGTGGGAAAAAGAAAGCACTGCAAAAGCCGGCGCACGAGTGGACCGGGACCGTCTCAACCCAAACGGAGCAAACCGCATCTCAAGACGCTGGCGCGCCCCACCCTTTGCACTGTTATAATAATAATAATAATAATAATAATAATAATATAATACTATTATCATTTGGCTCTGGAGAGCCGTGGCGCCGCGGTAAGGCAACAGCCCATATCATGAAAGCCCATGGTGCCGCATCTAATGAACATGATAATGCGATGAGTATATGCATGCAAGATGAAAAGATGGGTTGTTGCTACTGCGGAGGATGTCAGTCCGATTTGAAGATGTCCACATTCCGTTGAGGCGGGTCAGCAGCGGGCCAAGTGGAATCTGCAGCCTGCCGTTCGATCGGTGCACGGTAGCAAAAGGAGCCCCAGGAGCATGATAGTGCTGCCGCTCACTGGGATCGAAGCATCAGTCTCCAAGGGGTAGCCCAGTCAAAGCAGAAAGCTGCCGCTTCCGAGGTGCCGAGGCCCAGGGCTTAGATTGACGCCTGGTGTGGCATTCTCTCAACGTCGTCTTCTTTCTGTTTTCTGTTTTCTTTCACCATTCTCAGCTAAGACGCTGTTCTAGCAAGACGACCAAGAGCAAAATGTCACCGAGACGCCGAGATTGAACGCTCCTATTTCACGATTTAAATCATGTTTCCAATACTCTGACGTCGCGGTCTGCTGATTGGTCGACGCTGTGTCACACATTTAGTTTAAGGTCTAACCGCAGGAGGAGTATTCGGCGTTCGCGGCGGCCTTTGCTCAGCCCATTTGCAAAACTCTCCCAATATACGGCTCTGATGTCCCTGAAAGTTGGCAATGCTCGGAAAGTGCTTCCGATAGGCACAGAGTATACAGAAGGAAATGGCTAGGTCCACGCGTTTTCGCTATTGTGGGATGTGTATCGAAATGTGAGGTGAAGCATAGGAATGCACCAGTTAATGTGCCGACTTTAGCTCAGAATGACTAGCGCGTTCTCTGTGACCACCACAATGAAATATCATGTCTTCCGTTCGTACCACTGGCTGTCGGTCTCTGTTGAAGAACACGTGCCTAGTCCAGCTGGTGTCTCTGCGTAGGTGGCTCCACTGCTCGCCCAGGCCGAACACCGTGCTCGAAGGCATCGTTGTCGAAAGTTGGAGGAACTGGTTGGTGAACACAAGTCTCGATAGGTCCGTCTGGAAACTGAACCGCCGGCGGAGTCTCTAATTACCACGGTGCGGACTTGAACCTAACGCTAGAGGTGGAAAGTTGGGTGAGTTGGTGGTACATGGTAATGGTATAATAAATGGTGCCAAAAAACAAAGGATGGGAAGACGAAGTGCACACACGAATCACTAAAGTGCACATATCGTTACCGCTAACCGTTAACTAACGCTAAATAAGCAGGGTTGCGCGTAACACTCGGGTATATTTGATGAAGCTCAATAAAAGCCAGAAAATCCCGGTTTGAAGCTGTCCTCGCACGAAAGCAGCTTCAAATTCACATGATGTGAATTTTATTTCTAGCTTTATTGTAGGTTGACTCGCAGCACAACTGTCTACGAGGCTGCTTTGTTCTCTCTATGCGCGCATATAATTACTGACAACCATTATTTCACAAGCGCACTAAGTACGTGTTAAGGGCGGTTGTGTGCAAGCAACATGGCGTCTTCAAAGTTCTTTGACATGTGCTTAGGTTTTTTCGAGGGTTGCATGTGCACACACTTCGAGCATCTACGTGATTCGTACATGATGCTCCGGGCCACTTGACAGTACGTCGTCCAACTAGCGCCAGGTACAAAGAGAAGAGGCATTACACCGGACGCATTGCATGACATCGCACCGTAGGCCTATCGGCGGTTTGTTTTTCCCTCTGATATTTTAGTTTCGTCAACACAAACGTCGGTGGTTCCAGTCAAGCCCCATTACTGACAAGTCAAGTCAATTGTGACTTTTCACACAACGTTAGCCAAACGCTGACGTTGCTCTCGTGTGTAAATTCAAACTTCCGTTAGCATCTGATTGGTGACGGTAAAAGCTCTAGCGCTACTGCTATATTTTATAGATTGTTTTGATCACACTGACAATGACAGCGTGATTACCTATGAAGTAAATTAATGGGCGGAATTTTATTGAAATGATCTATTATTGCAAGAGGTCCAATAGCGATCACTCGATATTATTCCAATTCAGCGGTTGTAACAAAAAGCCCAATGCACCTTTTAAACGCAGTTGGTTTTAGATGCGAGTATTAGCACTCTTTTTTAACATTTACCGTAACAAGAAAGTCGTTCTCCTCCGGTATTTCGGCGAACGTGCGAAGGATTAGAACAAAGCGTCCTGCAGTGTTCTTACAATTAATGCAACAATTCAAATGAACTTTTCTCACAGGACAATGTCCGGTGATTCAAGGCGATAGACCCGAATTCTTCCGTCGGCGTCGCTGAAGTTGACGCCGTACTCGCAGGGACCTGAGAAGGTTTGGTCAGGGATCCTGGGCACTGGAGGAGAGAAGCGCTCAGTCGACGGGTCCAGGACCTGCAATGATACAAGTAATACCGACTCAAAACATAAAAAAAAAGTTTCGCAAAAATTTTAATACACTGCGCGCGCAGCGCATTGTGAATTATATACACTTTTTGTACATTCTCCTTGCCCTGCGACATCTGCCACGTTACAATCAAGGAAGCCAGCGAGAGCGAAGGAAACGCAATTGCTCGCCTACCCTTCCTCGCTCGCCTGCGTTGTGCCCGTCACATCCAGGGTTGCTTCCGCCGTATGCTACATCAAGTTATATACAGCGAGTTCCCAGCATTCCTTTCGGCGGCACTGAGGGTACCGCAGCCTTTGCAAAAGGTGTTTATCTAGAGACAGATTAGACTATCATTGTGATGTGGCGAAGCTGGTTGAATGCCGTAGGTACGCTTTTTGATGAGGGCAGAACGTCTACTTAAGAAGATATAACCGTAGGATTTTATCTCAGATTCATGATATTGCCGATTTTGGATGCGCTACCGTCCTTGCTCGGCAAAATACGATTTGAATGCCAGCGCAATCCGACATGCCTTTTTGCATGTCGAATGCAGAGGAGGTGTGTACCTCCTCTGCATAAAATAACCGCACATCAACTTCCACTTGGCGTTCTCTCTTGATGGCGTGCCGGCGCACTATGCTGAGAGGCAACTTCCAGTGGTAATTGAGAAGTGAAGACAGTGTGCCCATGGCCTTAACTGGCGCTCGAGTTGGACGTGCACTCGGCAGCCATAGGTGGTATTAACTAAATCACTTGATTCTGGGAAAGTAGCGTCGTTGCCTTCACTGCCTGCTTAACGAACACAAACAAATACTGATATACAGACGTCAAAAATCTCAAGAGTCGATTGGCTAATTCGTCTGCGTTGCTATGGCAATCGCCATTTTGGACCCTTCAAATCTTCGAATCTTCGAGAGGGTCGTTCTAATCCAGTCACAACACGACCTCCATGGAGCATCATCGTTCTGAAGGCGGTCCTCATCAATATAAGCGTCTTTGGCACTGTGGATGCAATCAAGTAATCAATTATGCTCATCTCCACGGCTCTGTTACAGTTATATTGTTCTTTTTGTGTAGTTTAAAACAGTAAAACTATTTTTCAATACGTTTAAGTACCGAAACCGGACGTAGTTTTGATACTAAAATGTACGCTTGTTCACCGGAGTGCGGATAGCAATGTCTTGGTAGACAAGTAACGTCTTTATAAAGCTACCCGTCACCAACGAATTTAATGGCGAATTCGGGTGGTCATTTCCCGGCAAAATATTTTGCCATATCTCCGGCACGGGCGTTCACGTGGTCAAAGGCTGGCGAGTGCGCGCCGTTCGGGTGGTGCTTCTCAGGCGTGTGCCGGCAATTTACCAGCACAATTTTTGCCCGAGCTTCAAGAGGTCGGGCAGCTTGTTTGCCAGACTGTATCCGGTATCGTCATATCCGAATCGGGAAAGGGAACCAAACAAAACAATGCTCACCGATAGCGGGTTCGAGTAGAAAACGAAGCCACTGAGACAGATACCCCTCTGTGGTCCGAGAAAAGATAGCAAAAACAACAAAGATAAAGATAAATTATGTTTCAGAAAAAGCAGACATTTTTGGAAGAATTTGTCCAGCCTGCGCAAGGTCAGTTTGCTCGGAGACACGGGCTGCATCATACATTATTTTGTTTTACAACTGTGTAATAACACGTTATTACACCGCTGAAAAAAAATTCATGCATAGTGTGCAGTTTGATACTCGAATACGCATTACAATTTCAAGGGGGGTAGCCGCAATAAGAAAACTGAGGATTCCAAAAAAGGTAATAACAATAAACAGAATAAAAAAGCGACGTCGGCAAGCCTCCTTGGGACCCTTGTAAAATGGCGACAATTCCTCGGAAATCCAAACGCTGATATATTCAATTTGACGCGTGTGCGAACAGCCCCACACCGATTTATTAATCTGCCTTTCCCTGGCACATACAGCGTGCTTATTCCCATAAAATAAACGAGGAAGAGGTTAACAAAGCTCACGCGCGACCCAGACAAATAAAAACGCCAGTTGCCAGCGCTTTGTGTTCGGGTGGAGAGGGTCACGTGGTGCGCCGCTGGCGCGTTTTTGGTCGCCGGTGCCACCGGCAAGGGCTTGCCGGCGATTGACCACCCGAATTCGCCATAAAATGGCTCGCCAAGAATGGAGATGTCAAGATGAAATTGCTAATTTCATGAGCCAAAATGGCGACCATATGGGGAACTTGGTGGTACTTTCACAGGATCCAGTTATTTTAGTGTTTCCTCGACGCCATATTTGAGGTAGCTGCTTACAGCGCAGAGTCGGGCTGAGTTGGTATTTATGTCACAAAGAAGACAATGTTGATAGTGTGGAATGTGCGTGTTATAATAGTTGGGAAGCCTGCCGTCAGCACGTGCTCAGCAGCAGCGAGCTTAGCTATGGCCGCCAGTCTCAGCGCTGAGCCCTGTTCAGTAAAGAGCTTCTGGTTCGTGTCATTCTCAGCATTCGCGCATATCGTGCGTTTTTACTTGGTTTGTAATGCTGTGCAGGGGGACGGGCCCTTGTCAGGCAACCATGGTCGCCTTTTGCCCTCATCCCCCAGGACTATTGTCTCAATAAAGTATATTCAATTCAATTAACACGGGCGTTTGAGGCTATGCGGATTGCATGCTTGGCTAAGCATTTATAACCATACATCGAGTTGTTGTCATGTTACACTCCGTTCACCCCTTTAAGGGGTACGGAAACGAAATGACCGTGAGCGTAAGCTCTCTACCCCTCCTTTCAAAGTTGGCCAGTGAGAAGAGCAATTTGGTTCACGCTCGTGACGTCAATAGTTCCTGCACGGCAGAGGGCACGGCCTGTCTGGATGCGCGCTCGCTGTCTTACGGCCTCTTCAGTGAGGCATAACACCTATGTTTCCGAAGCGGTGCTGGCACGTAGCAAGCTTTCCGCGTCACCGGGTGGCCGGCAGCTTCTCCAGAGCGCGGCCGTCTGATCTATAACTGTTGTGGGACACCGTTCTCCTGCCGTACATGCAATTAAAGGTACGGTAGCGCGCGCTAGAGCGCTGATCAAAGATGTGCACGCGTGGTCTCTTCCCCTCTTTGAAACTACAACATGACAGTTGTCTACGAGTTTAAACTTTGGTCACACTAAACTAAAAAAGCCGAAAAAAGAGCGAACGCGTAATTTTTTTGGAAGTTATCGCGAAGACTGCTATGCGTTATCCCTTACGTTGTACTGGAAATGCGACATGCGCGTAAAGTGCAGCTAAATTCTCTATGACTGGTGGTGAACTTTCATTTTGAGTAGGAACTCAGAGAATCGACAAAAAAAAAAGCATAATTACAGCGCTGGTCGTAGTCCTGAATGCTGACTCTCCCCAAAGTAATGCCACAATACAAAATTGCAGGGTACGAGCATTATCTTTTATTGTATTGAATTGCCATTTAAGCAATAATCTTCTAAACGCTCCACTAATGGAATAGAGCACCTTACGCACACACCGTAGATGGGAACTTGTAGACAACAAGGTTCTTTCGTGCTAGTAGTTTTTCACGTGGTACTTAGTGATTCATCGTTGGACAGTTGGTGAAAAGACTGCCAGGATTATTCCCCCGAGTTTGAATGGCAGCTCGGAGCACAACAGTAGACCATCGCTGAGGCAACCGATGAGTGGGAGGGTGGATCAATTAGCTAGATGCACGAAATACTTGATCACCGTCACGTGGACTTCACCGAGCGCGATCACGGGATGGCGCCACTTTGTTGAGCCCGAAAATAGAACGAAAATTTATTTCACCGGATCCGAAGCGTCTTCAATTCATTCCATAACGACAGTGTATCGAGGAATTTGAAAGTCTTAGAAGTCATATGTCACAACTTAATTTTACACTGCAATGACGTACAACAATTATTTATCCTTTAATTTAATTTTTGAAAATCTTGAAATTGAAAGCTAAACAAAAACTGTATTTTCTCGCAATTCGAGACCACGGCAAACAATATTAAATGCTAAGTCTAAACCCTTAATTCCAAAAAAGTGTTAAAATTTTTATTATCTTTAGAACACAACTCCGACGCCAACTGCTTCAGTAGTTGCTGAGAATAAGAACCAAAAATATCAGTAGAAAATGCGTGGGCTCTTCCCCAGTAATATCCGTTTAAGGTCAATTGATAAAAAAGCTATACATTTTTCTTCCAACATTGGCGTACACACTTTTTTGTTTTTTGGCTTGCTTGCAGTCTCTGCTTTTATGATCGTCCTACAATAGCAGGTGGAATTCATAAACATGGTCTAATCGAAATTCAGTGCCCAGCCGAATGCGAAGAGACAAGCAAACGCATACATACACACTGAAAGCGCCGAGGTAAAATTGCTATAGATGCTTTCAGGCAGCTGTGCATGGGCGCCGCCCTAACCGACCTCCAGTTTTTTGTTTCCTCTTATTCTGTTCGTTTCCACTTCATCATTGCCCCAGAAGGACAGGTTAGTGCCACTTCTGGTGCTATTCTGTCCTCCTCCCCAGCGTAGGCCTCTGTGGAGGCTCGTCAAACGCCTGCTTCAGTGGCTCGGTATCTCGGTACGACAAGAGAAGGTCGGCAATGGAGGCTAAATCTGGCGCGTGTTTATAGCGTCTACATGATTAGGGGATCGGTGGCCGAGTTGTCTAGCGTACACTAGCTCGGAGCACGTGGAGAAAAAGCTCGCACTGGAGAACCCAGGGATCGTAGGCTCTATCCCCACCCCTGCCCTGTTCGATCTGGATGAGCATCCTACCGGCGTGTCGTCGTGCTATCATTGAGTGCGTGGTGCGCGTTAAAGACCCAATGTAGCTGGCGGTTGTATGCATTAGGCTAAATGCTGCTCATTTGCAGCTGGGAGACAAGTCGCCCGTTGATGGCAGACGAAGTCGTAGACTGTATCACACCTACACGCAACCATTTTTTTGCTATATATTTTTGCATTGCATCTGAAGAGCACATATAAAAGTATATGCATGAGAGCCGTAGACGTTGCGCTTCCCGCGTGTCTTAATTTTGGCCATCGGCTCGTAGCTTCTGACATGCTCTGAAGGCCAAGGTATTCCCCCTTCAAGTAATGCGTCCAGCTACGTAACATGAAGAGAGCCACGAGAAAAGAGTGCATATATATATTGCCGCGCGCTCCGCGAGCAAGCACGCCCGGGGCCCAGTGTTTATCGCGCTTGACTCCCACGCAAAAGTCTATGTTGAATGCCCGGGAACGGGCTTTACACCCTTGGTTTTTCTGTAAATGTTACGTTCTGGTAAGTTCGAGAACCCTGTTGCTCGTTCGAGGACCGAATGTTCTACCCGCGGAACCTTCTACGGCGATTGTTCCAGAAGCCCGCGCGTGTACATAAGTGGCTCCGCAGGGTGAGCCGGAGTCAGTCTGGCCACAGCGCTCGGTCCTGCGGTTACGCCGATATCGACGACTGCGACGCTAGTCTTCTTCTGTGTTGTTTTGGGCGCAAGTTCGCTTCGTTAATCGTTAGTTTCCGTCAGTCATTCGGGACAATTTATTCTACACTCGCGCATTAGAAGCAGAAAATGTCAAAACAATAAGCTTGACTGATTGCTCTACTGGGTTAAATATGTTAAGAAGAAAAAAATCCAGGCAACACAAAATCTCTGGGAAATCGTAACTAGAGATTAATTCTTTTTTGGAGTAAACATCTAGATGAGTTATGACGGCTTGAAGGTGTGCCTCACACAGTTCACGTAGCTTGACCTGGTTGTACCCTCACACAAGGCTTCAAGGAAGTGAGTTCCGGAGCAGTGAATAAGAATGACTCTGAACAAATCAAAGAGCAACAAGCATAATGGGGCACGCCTCGGATTTCTCAAGTTGTCGGTGACTGTAATGCCCGATTCTCACTAAAGAGACAAACAAAAAATGATGGACGTTTACAAATATCTCAGTGATGCCTAATTAGAGCGCAGCTTTTGAGGAGGAGGGAGGGTATGCCCCACCTCCCCATGTACCCTCCCTTCCTCCTCTCCTGCTCCCCTCAAATTTAGCGGAACGTTCTAGCTAAATTGTTCGCTAAATCTGGCGAAGACATTCCCGCTGAAGTGGAAATTTTTCCTTTAAATTACCGGGAAAATTTCCCCGCTAATTATAGCGGAGAAATTTTTCTGCTTAATTTAGCGTCAAAATTGCCCCTAACGTTAGCGGGTAAACGTCCAATAATTGAACACGTGTTTACGCCGACGCGTACGCCTGACACCGCTCAAACCGGAAACGGGCGCCTAAGAGCTGCACTCTAAAACAACCGGCACTGAGAAGCCTCAACACAAGCAGCATGCTAGCGATGCTGCATGTGTTGGCAGGCGTTGAGTCGTTCGGTGCTTGTGAAGTTAGCACGAGTGATTGCAAGCCTGCCGGATATACCCTCGCGTGCATGGTGCTGGTGTTTCATCACAGCCTCCTTTATTCTACAAAGCCCGTCAAATCGCGAAAGTACCTTGCTTGAGGCTTGTCGCTTTAGGTTGTTTCTATTTGTCGCTCCAATGGCACTCATGCGTAAGGACGGTGCGAGAAAGTAGTTTACACCCCTTCTGTTATATTCCGTTTCACATGAAGTCCGAACGAAGCCAGAGCTGCAATCCGATGGAGCTAATCAGGCAGCGTCGAAACAGCATCTTCATTTCGCTCGTCCAGTCGATGTGTTTCCAATGACCGGCTGAACCAAACACACATGCTAAAAAGAAGAGAAGAAACAGCGCATTCACTGTGTATGGTTAATGTAGCCGAAGGTAGCAAACGTACTAAGAAAACGGGCGCCATGACGTTCTAGTTTTGGAGCTGCTTATCTGGGCACCCTAGAGTTGGCTGTATTCGGACCTAATGTCGCTAAGCGTTATGTTCTGAAATATATGCTGATGTGTAGAAATCTAAAGTGGGTGGTAAATACATTTGTAAGAACGAAAAATACCGAACTTACCTTTATCCTGACCGTGTGCCGATCGTAAAAGAGCACTTGAACCTGAACGAGCGGCACGTCGACGTCGATGCCGGACGGGGTCCGTCGCTTGAGTTGGACGGTGATCCGATCGTTGGAGGTCTGTGCACCCTGGATGGAGTAGCCCAGGTAGTGTTTGGGGAAGAAGCATCGCGGAATCCCGACACTGTTCTCAACCGTCTCGTCCCCCGTGTCGTCCAAGACCTCCCAGCAGCAGCCGCGAAGGAGGCAGGCGTTTTCGCTGGCGTTTCCGTCGGGATGACAGTCAAAGCGCTCGGCTACTGTCTCCAAATCACACTGGAGAGTGTCCTCCGCTGCGAGGGAAGGTGGGGGAGGTGGAGGGGGCGAAGTGTTAAATGTATGTTTGTTGTTGACGCTATTTTGAGCTCTCTCCGTGAGCATAGCAGGATATATACAATACGGTTGGGGCACTGTTAGCGCGAACCCCACCTCAACGACTTTTCTGATTTTGCTTCTAAAGGTCCGGCGTAAAAATTTTCCGCTTGGTCAGTACCCCAACCAAGTACTTTCCACTTCAATTGTAGTTTTGAAAGCAGTCTTTCAAAATTAGAGAAAAAAAAGAAAAAAACAGGGTTGGCTTGTTCGCGTTACCAATGTCACAGAGTTAGGGCGAACACGATATTGGCACATTCAAAAATTTTTTTCAAACAGTATTTAATAAAAAAATATAGTTTGCCTTAGTTTATTGCTTACAATGAGCACTTTGAATCTAAATACTAGTTTATATAAGCCGTTATATTCAACACAACAACATTAACAACATGAAATGTGGAAAATCGCTTGGTCGTGCTAACAATTTCACGGTAAAAAAATAATTGCGTCAAAAAGTCGCGCCATGGGATTTTTGAAATCTTTGGGGAAGGAAATACTGAAGATCTTGTTCTCTGTTGGCTACGGCATTGAACTGTAGGAAGCGCTATTTCCTGCAATGTATTTAAAGCCCATTCATGTTTCAAAAGTAGCGCAAGTTGCGACGATGCACGAGGCACGTGCAACGTGCAGGCCTTGGGAAGATCATGGCGGTACAGCGCAGCACTGATAGAGTGGCACTGAGCTAGATTTAAGACGCAATGTTTTTCCCAGAGGTGGCGCGCGGCACGTGTCTGGAGTATTCCACAACAATGAATGGCGCCACTTTTCAGAGGATAAAGAGGCTTTACTTGTATTGCTTGTATTCAGCAGAATTTTGTGTTTACCAACAGCAGGCATGTACTTTATCGAAAAAAAAGTCAGAGTGCAGGCCAGCTGGTGTAAATTGAACATGATTGTAAACCTGAAACTGGGGCAGAAAGAGAACACAACAGAACACAACAGACGTTGCCTCCTCTTTTTCTAACTTCTGTTGTGTTCTCTTTCTGACCCAGTCTCAGGTTTACAATCATGCACTTTATCTTTCTCGATTCAGCGCGGATGAAAAATCGGGAAGACCCGTGCCTAATATTTTTGCCGCGTTGAGTCGAGATGGATAACTAAATATTACATGGCTGCATTTACATAGATGCAACCGTAGCGCGTCGAATCAAGATTTGACTATTGGTTGGGAGTAGATGGGCAGAAGAGGAAGAAGGAACGAGACAGTATGTGCAATTAGTCCCTGCCGCGGTGGTAGAAATGTTTTTCTTCCACCGTGGTTCCTGGTCGATTGGATGCGCTGCGATCACTACCATGTAAACCGAGCCTAGGAGTGCTGAGTCCGTGTTCCGTTTCTCCGGTTCCACTGACTGAAGACGAGCCTCAGCCAAACGCTGACGGTACTAACGTTGGTCGGTACGTTCGACTACGTGCAAATGCTGGATCCCTGGTCTCGTCAGCTCGCTTCATGTGTTTTTAGGTAACGCCCGGAAAAGCCTGTTTCACGTGGATTTTTATTTTTCGTTGAAGTGATATTTCAAGTAGGACATTTTACCAAAGCTTGAAGACATGCCATGCGTAGTCTTGCTAACGAACACTTTTTGGCAATGAGATGTTCGAATAACCGGGGCGGTGATGTACTGTTATTTAACCCTGTGAAAATATCTGGATAATGATAATGAATGTCTTATTAAATTTAATATGTGAAAGCGATATTATACAAGCTCTAGCGTGTGTAGTAAACACTTAAGGGAAAGCGACTCCGTGTATTTGTTTGGTTCGATTGTATTCTGTGAGTGGTGGTCTCTTATTACTTCCAAGTTGATTCCATTTTGAATTTTGTGAACCGCAAAACAAACATTTCCTGAAAATAATTGTCAAGAAGAAGCGGTGGCTGGCTTGCGAATTCATTTCATATAAATACCTGCTTATTCACCGGAGGATGCGAAAGGTGCGAGGCCCTTTCGCGATCCAAGTCTGTTAAATCTAGTAAGTCGGAGACAGTTCAGCGTCCCAAAGTATGACGTATACAACATCGATGAATTACTAGCGCGTGTAGGTTTTATTTTCCGGACAGAATAAATAATGCATAATACGTGATGCGATTCTCACTTTGTGATTTTAAATTTGTAAACAATTCGCAGTAAAATAGGTAAATTCGACGGGCACAAGTCGAGAATTAAAAAAAAATTGCGAAAATTTTTGTCTTTTTTTTACACAGAAGTTGCGATGTGACAATTTTCTTTGCCACGTATTAGATGAGGAAGGAGCTAAGCGTGAGTTGGTGACCAGCATTTGCTCGTCAGGAACTGTCGCGTCATATTGGATAGAAGCGTCGGTAACGGCAAGTTTAATGTAGATAAAACAAGTGTGCGGCGCTTTGCAACACTACTGTGTGCGCTTCGCAGCTAAGAAGACAGCACGTCATTTACTCTGGTGAATGCAAAACTTTTCTCAACAGCAGTTTTCCTTTACAAAATATTTTAATTCACCAAAAAAAACGACCCCTCTCCCCAAAAACAACATAATCAGAGCGGCTGTGAATAGCCCTAACGCAGGCAGCGCAAGCTCAAATGAGAAGCGCCAAGCTTGTTCTTGAATATTTCAAAGCCTTTAATATAAAAAAAGCAACTTTGAGGGGCTTTGATTTCTTAAAAAAATCACCCAGAAAAACATGAGACACGCTTCTTTAATAATAAACCGTTTTTAATACGCTCATGTGAACTAACACAGCCATTGAGTGACTTCTTTTGGCAGCGGCGTCAGCGAGGTGCTCGGGGGCTAACGCTCTGCTTCTACATCACGGATATTTCTTCGATCCTGTTCTGCCCTTCAAACAACGCAGCATCATCTTCTGGGGCAAACAGCCGCGTGCCGCATCAAGATTCGAGTCATCGGTGGACGGAAGCCATCAACGCCACCGCTACGATCGCCGGAGTGCTAAAGAGCAGCATCCCTCAGCGTTCAGCCACTTCTTTTGGCAGCGGCGTCAGCGAGGTGCTCGGGGGCTAACACTCTGCTTCTACATCACGGATATTTCTTCGATCCTGTTCTGCCCTTCAAACAACGCAGCATCATCTTCTGGGGCAAACAGCCGCGTGCCGCATCAAGATTCGAGTCATCGGTGGACGGAAGCCATCAACGCCACCGCTACGATCGCCGGAGTGCTAAAGAGCAGCATCCCTCAGCGTTCAGCCACTTTTTTGGCAGCGGCGTCAGCGAGGTGCTCGGGGGCTAACGCTCTGCTTCTACATCACGGATATTTCTTCGATCCTGTTCTGCCCTTCAAACAACGCAGCATCATCTTCTGGGGCAAACAGCCGCGTGCCGCATCAAGATTCGAGTCATCGGTGGACGGAAGCCATCAACGCCACCGCTACGATCGCCGGAGTGCTAAAGAGCAGCCTCCTCAGCGTTCAGCCACTTCTTTTGGCAGCGGCGTCAGCGAGGTGCTCGGGGGCTAACGCTCTGCTTCTACATCACGGATATTTCTTCGATCCTGTTCGCCCTTCAAACAACGCAGCATCATCTTCTGGGGCAAACAGCCGCGTGCCGCATCAAGATTCGAGTCATCGGTGGACGGAAGCCATCAACGCCACCGCTACGATCGCCGGAGTGCTGAAGAGCAGCCTCCCTCAGCGTTCAGCCACTTCTTTTGGCAGCGGCGTCGGCGAGGTGCTCGGGGGCTAACCTCTGCTTCTACATCACGGATATTTCTTCGATCCTGTTCTGCCCTTCAAACAACGCAGCATCATCTTCTGGGGCAAACAGCCGCGTGCCGCATCAAGATTCGAGTCATCGGTGGACGGAAGCCATCAACGCCACCGCTACGATCGCCGGAGTGCTCAAGAGCTGAGCCTCCTCAGCGTTCAGCCACTTCTTTTGGCAGCGGCGTCGGCGAGGTGCTCGGGGGCTAACACTCTGCTTCTACATCACGGATATTTCTTCGATCCTGTTCTGCCCTTCAAACAACGCAGCATCATCTTCTGGGGCAAACAGCCACGTGCCGCATCAAGATTCCGAGTCATCGGTGGACGGAAGCCATCAACGCCACCGCTACGATCGCCGGAGTGCTAAAGAAGCAGCCTCCCTCAGCGTTCAGCCACTTCTTTTGGCGGCGGCGTCGGCGAGGTGCTCGAGGGCTAACACTCTGCTTCTACATCACGGATATTTCTTCGATCCTGTTCTGCCCTTCAAACAACGCAGCATCATCTTCTGGGGCAAACAGCAACGCGTGCCGCATCAAGATTCGAGTCATCGGTGGACGGAAGCCATCAACGCCACCGCTACGATCGCCGGAGTGCTGAAGAGCAGCCTCCCTCAGCGTTCAGCCACTTCTTTTGGCAGCGGCGTCGGCGAGGTGCTCGGGGCTAACGCTCTGCTTCTACATCACGGATATTTCTTCGATCCTGTTCTGCCCTTCAAACAACGCAGCGTCTCCTTCAGGGGCAAACAGCCAGTGCCGCATCAGATTCCAGGTCATCGGTGGACGGAAGCCATCAACGCCACCGCTACGATCGCCGGAGTGCTAAAGAGCAGCCTCCCTCAGCGTTCAGCCACTTCTTTTGGCAGCGGCGTCAGCGAGGTGCTCGGGGGCTAACGCTCTGCTTCTACATCACGGATATTTCTTCGATCCTGTTCTGCCCTTCAAACAACGCAGCATCATCTTCTGGGGCAAACAGCCACGTGCCGCATCAAGATTCGAGTCATCGGTGGACGGAAGCCATCAACGCCACCGCTACGATCGCCGGAGTGCTAAAGAGCAGCCTCCCTCAGCGTTCAGCCACTTCTTTTGGCAGCGGCGTCGGCGAGGTGCTCGGGGGCTAACGCTCTGCTTCTACATCACGGATATTTCTTCGATCCTGTTCTGCCCTTCAAACAACGCAGCATCATCTTCTGGGGCAAACAGCCGCGTGCCGCATCAAGATTCGAGTCATCGGTGGACGGAAGCCATCAACGCCACCGCTACGATCGCCGGAGTGCTAAAGAGCAGCCTCCCTCAGCGTTCAGCCACTTCTTTTGGCAGCGGCGTCAGCGAGGTGCTCGGGGGCTAACACTCTGCTTCTACATCACATGATATTTCTTCGATCCTGTTCTGCCCTTCAAACAACGCAGCATCATCTTCTGGGGCAAACAGCCACGTGCCGCATCAAGATTCGAGTCATCGGTGGACGGAAGCCATCAACGCCACCGCTACGATCGCCGGAGTGCTAAAGAGCAGCCTCCCTCAGCGTTCAGCCACTTCTTTTGGCAGCGGCGTCAGCGAGGTGCTCGGGGGCTAACGCTCTGCTTCTACATCACCGGTTAGTGGAATCGGTTTTGTAGTGGAGCCGATTTCCTGCATTTCACGTTTACCGCTGACGCTGCTGCCACTTAGCGTTTCTTTTGTCGTAGCGTATGCATAAATGGCTGACCCATTGTGTATAAAGTGCCAAGAAGAAATTACCACTGAGAAACCTTCGCTCTCATGCGCTGAATGTGGGTACTCGTATCACTGTGGATCATGCGCGGGCGTGTCTGAAGCTACGCTTAAAACAAAGGGCGAATTGTACCGCAAGACGTGGAAATGTGCAACTTGCCGAACTGTGAAGCTGAAAGGCGGCGCATGTAGCAAACAAAAGCAAGAGGATGATATGTCTGCTATGCTAGCAAACATGAACAGGAAATTGGATGACCTATTGACCTTAAAAGAGACTGTGGGCGGCATTGAAGCGTCGATTCAGCTTATGTCCGACAAGTACGACGAAATTCTAAGTCATATTGCCAAGCAGGACCATGAAATCAAGGATTTAAAAAAACGAGTTGACGCAATAGAGGAAAGTGAAAAACAGAGTGAAATCGGACAACTTAAGCAGGAAATAAATGATCTTGAATGGAGAAGTAGGAGATGTAACTTGGAATTTCATGGCATCCCAAAAACTGAAGGGGAAAATTTGCTCAGCAAGGTTAACGAGCTTGCTAGGGTATTGGATGTGCCTGAGCTTACTATACACGAAGTAGCCGCCGTCCACAGACTGCCATCCAGACCTGAGAAAATCCCTGGGATCATTGTCAGGTTCACATCGCAAGCAACACGGGACGTCTGGCTGGATAAAAAGGCTAAACTAAGAACCACGGGTGCTAGCATTTATATAAATGAGAACCTGACTAAGTTTAATAGGGAACTGCTGGTAAAAATGAAGGAATGGGCGAGACAAAAAGGGTTTTCGTACGTCTGGCACCGTAACGGAAAACTTTTTGCTCGTAGAAAAGATGGTGAACGCGCTGTTATCATAAAGAATGAAGATGATTTACTTAAAATGAACTAGACGCTTTTCGCTGGCGTCTCACGCTTGAAATGTTAGATTCACCCTATCTGCATGTCACTGATTTTATCGAGCGCCTCGGACATGAAACCGAGACTTCGATAAGGGCTGTCCACTTGAATGTAAGGTCAGCCAAAAACAAGATAATCGATCTTGAATGCCTCTTTAGCCAGTTCGAAATTCCTTTCAATGCAATTCTCTTAACAGAAACCTGGTATACTAGTGAAAATGACGCCTTTCAATTGCCATCCTATGAGAGTTATTGTCTGAATCGTACTTCCAGTCGAGGGGGAGGCGTGTGTGCCCTAATTGAAAAAAATATGAAATGTGAGCTGTTATCTAATTTTTGCGTTGTCACCAAAGATTACGAAGTGTTATCTGTACTAACAAAAGATACACTTATTTCGGTAATTTATCGACCGCCCGACGGCAATATTCAACGTTTCTTTGAGTTTTTTTAAACGCTCTTAGGATTTAGTACAGATAGGGGCTTTCGTTTACTGATTGGAGGTGACTTTAATATTAATATGCATATAGATACGCCATCTAAGAACGATTTTGACACTCTACTCACTGCTTATGGCTGTTTCAATGTGATAACTAGACCTACGAGAATTACGGTGCATACCGAAACCTTAATTGATCTTTTTGTTACAAACGTTGACAGCAGTAGTGTGATATCTGCGATATTGAATTATCATATAAGTGACCACTTACCCATAGTAATTTGTATAAAAAACGAGCATGTCAGCCGAAGAAAAAGTGTCAATTATTTTCAAGACATTACCCCTGCCCGCCTAGAAAGTTTTCGTCAGTGTATTGAAAGCGAAAACTGGTCTGATGTTCTCAGTGATACAGATCCCGACAATGCGTATAATACATTTTTGGACAGGTTTAAAGTTGCATATGCAAGCAATTTTCCCTATAGGGCCTTTAAAACATCAAAGAGAATTCGAAAACCTTGGATTACCAAAAAGCATTTGTCTAAAATTAACACAAAAAATCGCCTCTTTCAAAAGTTTAATAAAACAAGAGATCAAGAGGATCTAAAAGAATTCAAAAATTATCGCAACCAACTGACTAAGGAACTCCAAAAAGCCAAAGCTACCTATTATCAAAACAGCTTAAACTCGTCAAGCCAACGCACAGATATTATCTGGAAAAAAGTTAATTCAGTTTTGCAACGAAATCGGCAGCATGATAGTATAGAAAATCTGATTATTGAAGGCAAGGAACTTATAGGAACTGCATTGGCAAATGCGTTTAACGACCATTTTGTAAACTTAAATATCCACCCGTATAGTACAGAAGCCTGTGTTTATATTAAAAAAAGTACCGAGAACACTATTTTTTTAGAACCAGTTACTGAGACTGAGTTATTTTCGGTGTTTATGAATTTAAATAACACTACGTGCAGAGACGCAGACGATATTCAGAGTTGTGGAGATCTGGCTGCCCTCCCCGCACCGACCCTCCGGGCCCCAATTTCCGGCAGAGGCTTAGCGCGCCATACCTCCGAGATACGTCATGCCTCGGGGGAGCGGCGGTGAGCTCGCGCAGGACAAGATCCGGCTGGACCACTCCCCGAAGCCAACTGACGTCACGGGACTGGCCTCCCAAGACAAAGGGACGAAGGCTTTAAAAGGGGAAGCCGGACAAAGAAGGCTCTCTTGGAACGGCGACTCTCTTCGACGGTGACGCTCGCTTGGACGGCGAGGCTCTCGAACGGCGGACGGCAAGCGTGCAGCGGGACAGGAGACGAAGACGCTGGCGCGGGATCGACGGGAGACGGACGCTGGAGCGGGGAGTGCGGGCGCGACGTCGAGTGGCGGACTCGACGAACGGACCGGACGGCGAACCTGGGCAACGACGTCCCCTTGACGCGGTGTTGACGACCACCGCTGGGACTTGGAGAAGCTGCATGGGCAGCGGACTCTCCCCCGGCCTGGCTGATGACCGTTCCCCGATCCCGAAACCCCCCAAGGCAATGAGTGAGTGATTAAACCCTTTTGCCGAGAGCGAAGTATTGCTGTGTCACATTCATCCGGGAACAGGGTCGGAGGGAATCGGACTTAGATGCCCGCATAAACTGGCGCCGCAACGTGGGGCCTGATATTTGATCAGGCAGGCATTCCGATTCCTAACCTGTTTCCGGTTGAATTAGGGCACTGTTTCGCGCTCTTTTTGGGGGTCATCTTTGTTGCGGGAGCGCCGCACGAAGTTCCGTCGCGGGCGCGCCGCACGAAGGTCCTGACATGATCGCCTACCTGACGAGGAGGCGCGGACCTTGACCGTTGTCTTTAGGGATTAACCCTTTTCCCCAGCATGTCAGGAATTTGCTTATCCCCGTTACGAGAAGCGCCTTGAGTATTTGCTGTTCAGCGCACCGTTGGATGCTGGCAGGTTGATCCTGCTACGCAAGAGCGCTGTGTGCGTCGAAATTACCGCACTTTTCGAGGCCTGTAGCGTCGGGCGTCACCCCACCTACGCCTCCGGCCGTTCACGTCTGCTGGGAAAGATGCCAGCTCACGGTTTGGGGCATGTGTCGTGCCTAACCGCCTTTGCTCGCGTATCGATGTAATGTTTTGGAACGCTTGTTACCGATCGGACGCGTTAGAGAGCCATCGCTATGGGTGGAGAACGCTCCCATTGCGGATGGCGGCTGCACGGACTGTGTTTGGAAATTATTCCCGCATTGCATTTTGTCCGGGAGGAGACTAGCGTCTCGGTTTGACCGCATGCTAGCTCCCGTTTGGCCTTGCTTGAGCTGTCAGCGCGGTTTTGAGCCTCGTTAGTTGACAGACAGCGTTTTAAGGTACGGTATGCGCTCTTGTGGTTCCGACCAAGATCGCTTTGAACGAGTACCTTGTGGCCAGAGGCTACATTTAGGGGCTAAGCCCACTAAATCGTGCCGGATACGCGATGTCTGGTGCGCAGACGTCGGAATCCAGAAAACCACCGAGTTTCCGTTTTCACTTTATCAGTGGCTGTGCGCGTGTAATGCTCCGTGGAGTCCAGTTTGACGCGATGGGCATGACCCGTGCGTATCTGGATCGTAGAGTCGTGAGGTTGATCCCGTTTGATTGTGCGCACAGTTGGTTCCGGATCCTCACACCGCCATATCGATGGTTGAGCCTCGCGGCGGGAGTTACTCTTTCATTTCGTTTTCTCCGTCTCCGGAGGAGCGGCGGCGAGCGCGCGCTTTGCGCTGCCGCCGGATACAGTACGGTTCTCGGCCGTGTTTGGGTTCGCGTTGGGACGCGAGGGCGTAGAGAGCGTAATTGGTCGTGCAGAGACCTGGGTTAGAGATAAATTATAAATTTAGGGGAGAAAAGACAGCTAGGTGGGGAAAGAGCTGTGCTCGTGCAGTGAAGAGCTGCACGAGGGGAGTGGCGGTCTTGTGAGGATGTGACGAGTTGTTCATAGTTTTATCCTGTACAGATGCGCGGTTGGCCCGGGAAAACGTACGGTTCACGTCGGCGGGTACGTGCCCGGGAAGCCTAGAAATTATGGCAGCGGCATGGCCGTCGGCGGCCTATAACTGTTGTGCGTTGGGTCAGCCCGTCGCTGTACAAACTGCAGCCTTTGCATGAATGGGTAGCGGGTGTTGGAATCCAGCGGTAAATGCGGTAGACACTTCGACGCTGCGGAAACTGTTTATGCAGAGCAAATATAGTTTATTAGCTCGTCCATTTCCAAGACCGGCCGGTTAGATTATTTGGCATTTCGGTGTCGCGCTCGTTGCGCGGAAGGTGAAAGGTGCGCGTGTGGGATACTTACATTGTTCGAACCCTACCTGTCCTCACAGTCGCAAGAAGACTTTTCAGTTATGCGGCGTGTTGACTTGGTTGGGGGCGAGCTTTGTGCGTAACCTACTGCGTTTGTATGTGGAGACGTTGCTCGAGTCGAGAACGTCGAAGAGTCGCGAGACGCGTTGACGGCGTACTTTTATTGCTCGATCCCGGCCGGACTTGACATCAGCAGGAAGACTTTTTAGTTATGCGGTGTCGGGGTTTGGCCGGGGAGAACTCGAACGTGCGTCGATGCGCTTGTCGCGGTTGTCGAGCCCGTGCGGGGTTCGGTGCGGACCGCCGTTACGCGCTCGTCGCTCCTGTTGGGTGGTCGCCTCCGAGCAGTGAAGCGGTAACATCTGGGTACATGCCTAGACGTTACGGACATAGCCGTGTAAATAGCCTGTCCGATTAGATCTGCTGTTCGCACGATCTAGATACTGTTCCCTTTGTACTGGTATTAGTGACCGGTACAACGGAACACCAGCCTCTCAGTAAGGTGATTATCCCTTCTGATGATGGCGTGCTGCGTAGCTTGCCCGTAGCGTGTTTGTAGCTCAGGTGTCGCGAACGCCGAGTGCATGAGTACCCGTCTTGAGTAATTGCTACTGTTGGCAGCGTGTTTGTTCTCCGTAGATATTTCGAGTCGCACCTCGCGAACGGGGCTGGATTTGTGGCCGTTTCTGTCTTACGGGTGGTTATAGTTTTTTGAGGTTTCGTGCGTTCTTCGCGAATGTGTTGGAGATTAATATTGTTGTCAGAGGTGTGCGGTCCTGCCGCTCTGGTAGATTGTTTTCCGTTTTAAAAGAATGCGGTTGAGTTTTATAGGAGCAAACGTTGTATAATGGGCGTATGTACGATGTGAGTATACAGCGAGTGCTTATGCTTTTTAGTTGAGGAATAGTTTTCCTCTTACGTACCTCTCGAACGTGTAGCGTGACGTTCTTGATGATTGCCTGCCGGTTAGTATTGAAATGAAGAGTTTGGTTTTTATTTCGTGGCATGTCCAACGATCGAAAGATTTTGGTTTCGTCGCGCCGTCTGATATAGCGTGCCGCTATTCGTTTTTGCGCGATTCGCTGTCTGGTACATTAGAGACGGAAGCGAACTTCAAGAGCCGGCGTGTGTGTGTGTGCCTGAGTGCCCGTGCGTGTTGTGAGCTGTGGTGCTCCGGACTGGTTCCGGGACCGTGCTCCGTCGGTCGCGGGCTTCCCAGCGGATGAACGTTCACCGCTGGCCTGCCTGGTTTGATGCCTCCACCACTATCATCGAGGGTGCTCGTCATCATCGGCGACACTCAGCTGAACGAGTTTCCTGCCTGAGGTCCTGGGGACCACGCAACCTTGGGCCCCCCAAGTCCGAGCCTTGAGGGAGGAGGTGTGGAGATCTGGCTGCCCTCCCCCGCGCTGACCCTCCGGGCCCCAATTTCCGGCAGAGGCTTAGCGCGCCATACCTCCGAGATACGTCACGCCTCGGGGGAGCGGCGGTGAGCCTCGCGCAGCACAAGGTCCGGCTGGACCGCTCCCCGAAGCCAACTGACGTCACGGGACTGGCTTCCCAAGACAAAGGGACGAAGGCTTTAAAAGGGGAAGCCGGACAAAGAAGGCTCTCTTGGAACGGCGACTCTCTTCGACGGTGACGCTCTCTTGGACGGCGAGGCTCTCGAACGGCGGACGGCAAGCGTGCAGCGGGACAGGAGACGAAGACGCTGGCGCGGGATCGACGGGAGACGGACGCTGGAGCGGGGGAGTGCGGGCGCTACGTCGAGTGGCGGACTCGACGAACGGACCGGACGGCGAACCTGGGCAACGACGTCCCCTTGACGCGGTGTTGACGACCACCGCTGGGACTTGGAGAAGCTGCAGTGGCAGCGGACTCTCCCCCGGCCTGGCTGATGACCGTTCCCCGATCCCGAAACCCCCCAAGGCAATGAGTGAGTGATTAAACCCTTTTGCCGAGAGCGAAGTATTGCTGTGTCACATTCATCCGGGAACAGGGTCGGAGGGAATCGGACTTAGATGCCCGCATAAACTGCAGTTTATGCGGGCATCTAACTCCGATTCCCTCCGACCCTGTTCCCGGATGAATGTGACACAGCAATACTTCGCTCTCGGCAAAGGGTTTAATCACTCACTCATTGCCTTGGGGGTTTCGGGATTGAGGAACGGTCATCAGCCAGGCCAGGGGAAGTCCGCTGCCAGCGCACTTCTCCAAGTCCCAGCGGTGGTCGTCAACACCGCGTCAAGGGACGATCGTTGCCCAGGTTCGCCGTCCGGTCCGTTCGTCGAGTCCGCCACTCAACGTCGCGCCCGCACTCCCCGCTCCAGCGTCCGTGTCCCGTCGAATCCCGCGCCAGCGTCTTCCTCTCCTGTCACCGCTGCACGCCGCGCCGCCGTCGAGAAGCTTCACCGTCCGAGCCAGCGTCACCGTCGAAGAGTCGCCGTTCCAAGAGAGCCTTCTTTGTCCGGCTTCCCCTTTAAAGCCTTCGTCCCTTTGTCTTGGGAAGCCAGTCCCGTGACGTCAGTTGGCTTAGGGAGCGGTCCAGCCGGACCTTGTGGTACGCGAGGCCACGGCCGCTCCCCGAGGCGTGACGTATCTCGGAGGTATGGCGCGCTAAGCCTCTGCCGGAAATTGGGGCCCGGAGGGTCAGCGCGGGGAGGCCAGCCAGATCTCCACACCTCCCTCCCTCAAGGCTCGGACTTGGGGGGCCCAAGGCTGCGTGGTCCCCAGGACCTCAGGCAGGGAACTCGTTCAGCTGAGTGTCGCCGATGATGACGATCACCCTCGATGATAGTGGTGGTGGCATCAAACCAGGCAGGCCAGCGGTGAACGTTCATCCGCTGGGAAGCCCGCGACCGACGGAGCACGGCCCCGGAACCAGTCCGGAGCACCACAGCTCACACACGCACGGGCACTCAGGCACACACCACACGCCGGCTCTTAAAGTTCGCTTCCGTCCCTAATGTAACAGACAGCGAATCGCGCAAAAACGAATACCGGCACGCTATATCAGACGGCGCGACGAAACCAAAATCTTTCGATCGTTGGACATGCCACGAAATAAAAACCAAACTCTTCATTTCAATACTAACCGGCAGGCAATCATCAAGAACGTCACGCTACACGTTCGAGAGGTACGTAAGAGGAAAACTATTCCTCAACTAAAAAGCATAAGCACTCGCTGTATACTCACATCGTACATACGCCCATTATACAACGTTTGCTCCTATAAAACTCAACCGCATTCTTTTAAAACGGAAAACAATCTACCAGAGCGGTAGGACCGCACACCTCTGACAACAATATTAATCTCCAACACACTCTCGAAGAACGCGTAAAACTTAAAAACTAACAACCACCCGTAAGACAGAAACGGCGACAAATCCAGTCCCGTTCGCGAGGTGCGACTCAAAATATCTACGGAGAACAAACACGCTGCCAACAGTAGCAATTACTCAAGACGGGTACTCATGCACTCGGCGTTCGCGACACTTGAGCTACAAACACGCTACGGGCAAGCTACGCAGCACGCCATCATCAGAGGGATAATCACCTTACTGAGAGGCTGGTGTTCCGTGGTACCGGCCATTAATACCAGTACAAAGGGAACAGTATCTAGATCGTGCGGACAGCAGATCTAATCGGACAGGCTATTTACATGGCTATGTCCGTAACGCCTCGGCATGTACCAGACGTTACCGCTTCACTGCTCGGAGGCGACCACCCAACAGGAGCGACGAGCGCGTACGGCGGTCCGCACCGAACCCCGCACGGGCTCGACAGCCGCGACAAGCGCATCGACGCACGTTAGAGTCTCTCCGGCCAAACCCCGACACCGCATAACTAAAAGTCTTCCTGCTGATGTCAAGTCCGGCCGGGATCGAGCAATAAAAGTACGCCGTCAACGCGTCTCGCGACTCTTCGACGTTCTCGACTCGAGCAACGTCTCCACATACAAACGCAGTAGGTTACGCACAAAGCTCGCCCCCAACCAAGTCAACACGCCGCATAACTGAAAAGTCTTCTTGCGACTGTGAGGACAGGCAGGGTTCGAACAATGTAAGTATCCCACACGCGCACCTTTCAACTTCCGCGCAACGAGCGCGACACTGAAATGCCAAATAATCTAACCGGCCGGTCTTGGAAATGGACGAGCTAATAAACTATGTTTGCTCTGCATAAACAGTTTCCGCAGCGTCGAAGTGTCTACCGCATTTACCGCTGGATTCCAACACCCGCTACCCATTCATGCAAAGGCTGCAGTTTGTACAGCGACGGGCTGACCCAACGCACAACAGTTATAGGCCGCCGACGGCCATGCCGCTGCCATAATTTCTAGGCTTCCCGGCACGTACCCGCCGACGTGAACCGTACGTTTTCCCGGGCCAACCGCGCATCTGTACAGGATAAAACTATGAACAACTCGTCACATCCTCGCAAGACCGCCACTCCCTCGTGCAGCTCTTCACTGCACGAGCACAGCTCTTTCCCCACCTAGCTGTCTTTTCCCCTAAATTTACAATTTCATCTCTAATCCAGGTCTCTGCACGACCAATTGCGCTCTCTACGCCCTCGCGTCCCAACGCGAACCCAACCACGGCCGAGAGCCGTATCTGTATCCGGCGGCAGCGCAAAGCGCGCGCTCGCCGCTCCTCCGGAGACGGAGAAAACGAAATGTAAGAGTAACTCCCGCCGCGAGGCTCAACCATCGATATGGCGGTGAGGATCCGGAACCAACTGTGCGCACAATCAAACGGGATCAACCTCACGACTCTACATCCAGGTACGCACGGGTCATGCCCATCGCGTCAAACTGGACTCCACGGAGCATTACACGCACAGCCACTGATAAAGTGAAAACGGAAACTCGGTGGTTTTCTGGATTCCGACGTCTGCGCACCAGACATCGCGTATCCGGCACGATTTAGTGGGCTTAGCCCCTAAATGGAGCCTCTGGCCACAAGGTACTCGTTCAAAGCGATCTTGGTCGGAACCACAAGAGCGCATACCGTACCTTAAAGCGCTATCTGTCAACTAAAGAGGCTCAAAACCGCGCTGACAGCTCAAGCAAGGCCAAACAGGAGCTAGCATGTGGTCAAACCGAGACGCTAGTCTCCTCCCGGACAAAATGCAATGCGGGAATAATTTCCAAACACAGTCCGTGCAGCCGCCATCCGCAATGGGAGCGTTCTCCACCCATAGCGATGGCTCTCTAACGCGTCCGATCGGTAACAAGCGTTCCAAAACATTACATCGATACGCGAGCAAAGGCGGTTAGGCACGACACATGCCCTAAACCATGAGCTGGCATCTTTCCCAGCAGACGTGAACGGCCGGAGGCGTAGGTGGGGTGACGCCCGACGCTACAGGCCTCGAAAAGTGCGGTAATTTCGACGCACACAGCGCTCTTGCGTAGCAGGATCAACCTGCCAGCATCCAACGGTGCGCCGAACAGCAAATACTCACGGCGCTTCTCGTAACGGGGATAAGCAAATTCCTGACATGCTGGGAAAAGGGTTAATCCCTAAAGACAACGGTCAAGGTCCGCGCCTCCTCGTCAGGTAGGCGATCATGTCAGGACCTTCGTGCGGCGCGCCCGCGACGGAACTTCGTGCGGCGCTCCCGCAACAAAGATGACCCCAAAAAGAGCGCGAAACAGTGCCCTAACTCAACCGGAAACAGGTTAGGAATCGGAATGCCTGCCTGATCAAATATCAGGCCCCCACGTTGCGGCGCCAGTTTATGCGGGCATCTAACTCCGATTCCCTCAGACCCTGTTCCCGGATGAATATGACACAGCAATACTTCGCTCTCGGCAAAAGGGTTTAATCACTCACTCATTGCCTTGGGGGTTTCGGGATCGGGGAACGGTGATCAGCCAGGCCGGGGGAGAGTCCGCTGCCCAGCAGCTTCTCCAAGTCCCAGCGGTGGTCATCCACACCGCGTCATGGGCACGTCGTCCAGGTTCGCCGTTCGGTCCGTCCGTCGAGTCCGCCACTCGACGTCGCGCCCGCGCTGCCCGCGCCAGCGTCCGTCTCCCGTCGAATCCCGCGCCAGCGTCTTCGTCTCCTGTCCCGCTGCACGCTTGCCGTCCGCCGTTCGAGAGCCTCGCCGTCCAAGAGAGCGTCACCGTCGAAGAGAGTCGCCGTTCCAAGAGAGCCTTCTTTGTCCGGCTTCCCCTTTTAAAGCCTTCGTCCCTTTGTCTTGGGAGGCCAGTCCCGTGACGTCAGTTGGCTTAGGGGAGTGGTCCAGCC
Source organism: Ixodes ricinus (assembly GCA_037355805.1). NCBI lineage: Eukaryota > Metazoa > Arthropoda > Arachnida > Ixodida > Ixodidae > Ixodes > Ixodes ricinus. Next base: position 29,736 of record JAZHYW010027959.1, on the reverse strand, counting down.
GGATCTTGTCCTGCGCGAGGCTCACCGCCGCTCCCCCGAGGCATGACGTATCTCGGAGGTATGGCGCGCTAAGCCTCTGCCGGAAATTGGGGCCCGGAGGGTCGGCGCGGGAGAAGGCAGCCAGATCTCCACAAAGCTAAAACCAGTTAAATACGTTCTAGACCTAATAGCACCTTGCATTACACATATATTTAACTTATGTATATCTAACGGTATATTTCCTGCACGCATGCAGATTGCCAAGATATCTGTATTGCACAAGAAAGGTGACAAGAATGATCTAAATAACTATAGACCAGTTTCAATCCTTCCTGTATTTTCCAAGGGCTTGAGAAACTTATCCATAGCCGTCTGGCTAAATACTTTGAAAAATACAATATGATTACACAATCCCAATTTGGCTTTCAGAAAAATAAATCAACAGAACTGGCACTACTCGAGGAAAAGGAATTTATTCTGCGCAATCTTGAAAACAGAAAGTTAGTACTGGGAATTTTTATCGATTTTACTAAAGCGTTTGACTATTTAAACCATGAACTACTACTAAAAAACTTCAGTATTATGGAATTCGCGGTCAACCATTACGCTTTTTTCAGTCATATCTTGGTTATCGGAAGCAGTATGTGTGCTGCAATAATTTTAATTCGACAATAAACAAAATTTCGTCAGGTGTACCTCAAGGTAGCATATTAGGACCATTTCTCTTTAACATCTACGTAAATGATATTGTGAACAGTGACCCATCATCAAAATTTATTATTTATGCAGACGACACGACCATACTTTTAGCTGATGATAGGGCAGATGAGCTTGTGTCTAGAGCTAACATCCTGTTAGATAAAATTACTACATGGACCAAGAGAAATGCTTTAAAAATTAATACCAATAAAACGAAGGCAATGTTGTTCCGTCCCAAAAATAAAACTGTCTCTTCCATAGGCTCTCTATTTCTAAATTCTGAGCGGATTGATTTGGTCGAGTCTTTCAAGACCCTTGGAGTTGTGTTTGCAAATAATATGTCATGGGATAGCCATATTGAATATATAAGTAAAAAGTTATCGCAGGTGGTGGGCTTATTACATCGGAATCGGTATATACTTCCGACATCAGTAAAAATACTATTGTATAAATCATTGTTTTTATCTCAACTAAATTATTGTCACCTAGTATGGGGTACAACTACAGCAACAAATCTTTGTAAAATACATATGCTTCAGAAAAGAATAGTCCGCATAATTGCTAATGTACCTTTTAATTCGCACACTGAAAGCCTGTTCAGAATGTATAATATAGTATTAATTCACAAAATGTATAATTATAGACTTGCAGTAAAGTTTAGAAATGAATTGCTTACTGCTAATAGTTACTTAACCCAATTGTCACATTTAAGAGAACATACACTCCATTATCGCTTTCGAAACCCTGAGCGCTGGAGCGTACCTACCTGTCGATTGAACATCGGCAAGGAAATGTTATCATTCAGGCTACCTAAACTCCTAAACATTTTTTGTTCCAATAATATTTTTCCAGAGAATCTATCAATGAATGAAATACGTTCACTAATGTACGATTTTTGTTATGACTGATTTTATTTTCAACACTCGTTATCAGTGGTTACGTAGTGATGAAATTGTTTGATTTGTGTATGTGATGTGAATGTGTGCTTCTTTTCCCTTTGATTTTGTTCATATTGTGCATTGAGTGTGTGAGTGTTAGTTTTTATGTTTTTGTAGTTATTTTAAAGAGTCGCCGCTGTCGAATGTAACGGGGGCCGAGGGCTCGTCAAGCCGTTTAAACACGGCTTTTTTCTCGGCCTCCGCCATTTTTTGAAATGGAAAATAAAGTATTATTATTATTATATTACATAGCGCGTCGTCTGCTCGAATCTTACACGCTCTGACACAGGAGAGCGCCCGTGAGGTGGCACAACTAAAGCCCCTTTAGGCACAACCAGAGCCGTTAATACTGAGAGAGTTTGGCCAATGGGCGGAGCTTGTTGCGCGCTAGAACCCGCGGATTGCGCGATAACATAAAATGGCGTTACTCTATTGTCTTGCTTATTCCTGAGAAATCGTATTAAGTTCTTATGAGTCAAAGCTACAAAGTTGCGGTCGGAAGTCGTCATCCCCCGGTTGTCAGACGCGGTTGTCAGACGTCAGACATCCCCCGGTTTTCAGACGTCGGATGCCGGTTGCCAGGCTCTAAAAATCCCCTTAAAGGACCGTGAAATGGCCTTTTCACTTTTGCCAAATAACTTTCCATTAAACCTTCAGTTTTCACTAAACGCCGAACAGGCATCCGTTTTCGTTTTTGTTTATTAGCTTCGCCACAAATAATTATTGAAATATCAAGTTTTTATTCCTCTTCAGCTCACCGCAAAACAAGCCGCGGCGTAATTTTGAAGGTCGTGACAAACTATGGCACCGGACAGTAGATGAATTGCAGCGTTAGCGGCGAGCTGGCGGTCTGCCGTAGGTTTCACTACAGAATTTTAGTGCTCTAATGGCGCCGATGCCGGCGACATATTTTCTGAATCGGCGCGTCTCAGCACCGCGATAGCCATGGACACATCGCAGCTGAACGAAATTGAATTTGATATCTTGCGCCACAGCGACACTATGGGAGTGGTCCCATACGCCAGTACGCCAGTTGGAAAGAGTGCGGCGACTCTTCCGACGAAGACTTCAGTAGCTCGTCGGAATCGGACGACAAGCGGTGGCGACTCCAATGTACGGATAGTGGCGAGCATACAGAAATGATCTTAGACTTGGGGTCCCTCAAACTCATGAGCATGCACCAAGAGCTTCCTCAGTGGCAAGCGGTGAAACCGCAGCCGTTTTTGCAGCTCCGGACTGCACGAGCTGTGCAAATCAGGAACTTTCAACGAGCGCGTTAGCTACGACTGTCCGTTGTGACCGGAGCAATCGGAACAACCGCTCTGCTCCGCGCGTTCACACTCCTGCAACCACTACAAGAAGCGCAGCAGGTCGTCAGCACGACAGCCGCTTCTTCGCCGCCGTCAGCCGTTTCCATGGTATCTTTTAAAAAAGGGGGGGGGGGGCCGCTCTCACTCACTATCATAGCAGAAAATGCACAAAGCTTTCTAACGGCTGAAGCATTATTAACTTTTATCTTTGGTAGAATAGGCTCGTAGGGCAGAGTGGTTGAAAAAACAAAAAAGAAAGGTGCAGTACGCCGTCTTCGAAGATCACCACTTTAAAACACGACTTTACTGATAGTAGAACTCTCGCCAGAGCGCCTTTTCTACGATTGTAAATAACGATGTAATCTTACTAGAGATGTAGCAACGTAAAAATATTATTTCGTGATCCCACAGACGTTGCAATCGTTCAAGGAATGCTAACAGGGGATCGGTGTGTCAAGTGGGCTGGCACACGAGAGCCACTCTATATGGCAGCGCTAGCTGCCAGAGTAGCTGACACGACTCAAACTTATCTAGATGCACGACGTCAGAAGTGCCGATAGTGATCTCCATTTTGGGCCTGGGAAGTCGACATGGTAACCGTGCTGCTAGCGACGCAGAGCGGCAATGTTTTGCTGGTTGATATCTCCATTCGTTCATTGAAAAGTGGTAAAAGACGCTTGACATGGCGGTACGGCACAGGCCTGAGGAGGAACGGTGTCCGTTTCTTCTGTGAAGTGAGACGATTTGCAGCCCGGGGACTGTCGGGCGACGAGAGCTGCTAAGTATCGTAGGTGCACGGACAAGGCGAGTGGTTTTACGTGCCGCCGGGATGGCGGCCGCTTCGTGGGACATACATGTACTATCGGAAACAATATGAGCGTGAACGCGCCTCCGCATGTCGCCGCTACCATAGGCGCCGGCCTGCGGCGCCGTTCTGAAGTTTTGCGCATGCGTGTAAAAATCCTGTCGCTGTTCTCGCTTTGACTGTTAACCCCCGTCTGTCGTCTGCTATGCGCGCGCTGGCGGAAGCTCGTGCTGTCTTCTGCTATGCGACTCGTATGTGCGCTGGCGGCCGCTCGTGTTGTCGTCTGTCGCACAACATTGCGTGCTCCGGTGGACACCCCCGCTTTCTACGCGAATCGTCTTCGCCCTGGACGGTGTTAATGGTGTTGATTTTCACGAAAGTCTTCAGTGGAGTACAATGTTTTTAATCTTTGAACATGTGGCCCTAACACATGAAGACATCTGTTATGCCGACGGCCACGGGCTAGACAGGCTTGTTAGTAGAGTGCTCATACTGTGTCGTTTCTGGACACGGGAAACTCGCAAACTGGAAAGAGGAACGGAACGGAAACCCGAAAACACAGGGACAGCTCAACTATGTTGAACCGTTCGTCGTCAGAAACTCTAGCCGTTTTTCACTCAACTGAATCTTTTCCGGGCTCCCCGTAGTTGAACGCTAAGCTTCGCAGATATTTTGTCGTGAACATATTTGCATATTATCGCTGTATCTCAACCCAATGAAAGAAGCCAGCTACTTATCATGTATCGATCGTGGGCATTGCGTTATCGCACAAGAAACTCCTGAATCATGTTAAGTTGTTTGTCTGAGCTGCGACGGAAATACACAAATCGCATAGCAGACAACAGCGCGAGCGGCCGCCAGCGCGCGCATAGCAGACGACAGACGGGGGTTATCAGCCACAGCGAGAACAGCAACAGGATTTTTACACGCATGCGCAAAACTTCACAACGGCGCCGCAGAGCGGCGCTCTCAGGTAGCGGTGACACGCGGAGGCGCGTTCACGCTCAGATTGTTCCCGATAGTACTTGTTGGGAGTCGCGACCGACCTAGACAGCCGTGCTTTGCGCTGGGAGCACCGATACATTTCGATTTTTACGAGAGCGACAGCATACAGCACGTTTTTGATCTCAGAGCTGTGGAATGTCCTTCAGGATTCTTATAGTGAGGATACTGGCATAAAAACTTTTTATATGATATATTTTTATATTCAAATATAACTATAAGTATAATGGGGGTCACGTGACCTCACGGTTACACCGAGGGCGACGCCGACGCCGCTCAAGCCGGAAATGGGCGCCTAAGAGCTGCGCTCTAAAAAAAAAGTGTATAGGTAGAAGTAATGTTGGCCGGAATGAAGCCGCTAGCGAGTGCCAAAAATACTGCACGCAGAAAGCAATCAGTTAAACCTAAACTTAAACTTTTGTCTACAAAATAGAAGAAGCCAGGTGTGGAACGAAGTATTTTTGAAGTTCTCACGAAACGACGGGTGACTCCACCCATTTCTCGGTTACACGGGCAACAAAAGAGTGCGCCTTCAAGAATGTTTTATGTCGCTTAGTAGGAAACAGAATACTAAAATCGAGGATAATTTAGAAAAACACGAAAGTTTTCCATATCAAACGCAGTCTTACCTTCACTAACGTAAAATTTCTGAATGACCATAGTTTTTAATGTGTAGCACTGCTCACTCCTGAAGAACCCTCGAGGACCTGGAGCTCACTCGCAAAGAAATACACCAAGGTTTCCCGCATGATAGGTGTATAAGTTTAACTGAACGGATTACCTGTGGGCTCTGTCCGGGTTCTTCCAATTGCACCCACGTGCTGGTCGCCGGTGGCGACTTCTGACTCGACGAATGAACATGATGCCAGGCCCCAGAGAAAGGTTCTGCAAAAATGTATATAAGAGTAAATACGCGAGGCCGTTGTGAAGCCGGCCATCCGCATAAAAAGAAAAAAAAAAGTTTCGTTCGTATTACGTTGCTTTGTTGGCGCCCCCTTTATGGTGCGCCACAATGGCTGCCCCTCATTAAAAAAAATAATCGGCAAGGATACTTAACATTGCTTACGCGTAGGAATGCGAAGACATTCCTACATGCAGTGCATTCGTACAAGCTGCGCGCCACGTCTTCCTTTTCCACACGGCGCTCTGGCTGTCACATCACGCTCCCCACCGCTCAGGCGCGGCACCCCCGCCGGCTCCACGACTTGCGTGGCGAAGCCTCCGCGTTGCTGTGCTCTTCTTTGTGTTTTATGTCTGAGGCGACGTCCTCTCTAACCTTGAGCACCCCCGCAAGCTTCCGTGACGAAGCATGTGCGTTGCTGCGCTCTTTGCGTTTTATTTCTCAGGCGCGTGCTTGATGACATATTGGCGTGACCATCCATCGGGCGCAACGCCGCCGGTTTTTCGCGTAATGGGTCAAGTAATGCTTTCGCCCTAATAAAAACGTACACAAAACTATTTTTGCAACTTTCTTCGTGTCGGAAAAGCAGCTTGTACGGACACGTTCTAGTTTATACTCCGTTTAAATCTTAGCCAACGCCATGATCCGACGGAGCTAATAAACCAGCGCCAAATGTGCAGCGTCACGGCCCTCGTTGTTTTTGTGTGTTTTCCCGGCTAAACCAATGTGGAGCGCAGGTTCGCCAGCTTCTTTTGCAAGGGTAGTTGTGACGTCAGAACGCCGCGCTCCGAGTGGTTCTGACCTGAAGGATGGCGGTGTAGACCTTAGGGCAGCGAGCACTGAGGTCTACCCGCTGTCCTTCAATCAGAGCCAATCAGCTCTCGGCGTTCTGACGTCACGATAGCCCATGATTCTGGTCCTTCTTCTGTGCGTGATCGGTTTAGCCGGTGATCGCGAACGCTGAAAGGAGGACGAGCGCCGTTACGTTAAACTTTTGGGTGCTGCTTGGTGGACTCCCTCCGATCGTAGCGTCTGCTGTGGTCGAACGTAATAGAGAGTTTTAGAATAGGGGTCCCCAAAGCTTGGGGGACCCCGGAAAATGGGGGTTTCCCACTGCGCATGCGAGGAACCCAAAATGAGTTTTTGGGTTTCGGGTTGGCGCTCGCCCCTAACGAGAAATTCGAATGGAAATGCGTGGGGTTCTATTTCCTCGGGGTCTAGTGGCGTCGGAAAACATGGCGGTGCACTTTTCTGCTCGCTTCGGAGCAAATTCGTAGCGGCCGTTGCATTATTAGCCACGTTCATTGACAGTGAACGGTGCAGCCCCGGCTTTCTCTTCGCTTTATCTCACTCAAGTCACCAAGAACAAGCGGTGGGCTAGCCCCGTCTTAAATATAGTATTCTGATTCTGGCTGTTCCTAAGCCTAAAGAGACGCGGTAACTATTGTCGTGGCAACGTATGGCTACTTAGAGGCTACGAGTGGAGTTTGTTTGTGGCACGATACCTGCAGCTTAAAACCAAGGTAACTAGAACAACACAGTTGGAAAACTGCCATAGAGCCTGCTTTGAAAAAGTGGCTTCGATCCGTGTTCAAGAACCAAACTAATGGTGATCGCAACGTCGCCATTTCTCCCGCAGTGGCCACTCCGGGATCTGCGCGTCTGCATCTATCGGTCCAGGTGGAGTCGCGCAAGTGTCGGTGGCGCCATCTCGCACTGTCATTTCGCAGTAGCCATATAAATGAAATTTCACACTTTGACTCGTCGCTAAAGGGTGGTGCTGTTATCGTATTTAGTTTGGCTTCGATTAACACGGGTGGTTCGGGTTTAAGGGTGAGTTTCCCAACTGTTTTAGTAACGTTGCTTAAAACCGAATCCTGCGAGGCTTCGAAGTCGCTCCAGCTCTGATGTTACATAAAGCAGCTGCTTGCAGAGTATGCTTGCTCGCGTTCGTCTCAGTTTTGGCATAGTTGAAAAACTAAACCGGGGAAAAACTAATCGGCGAGAGACGGTCAACGCGCCACACGAATGCCAAAAGACTTTGAAAACGAGCGCAAAAATAGCGAGATATATGAATTGTATTGCTTCCGCTGAATTCAGCCAACATATCATTTATACTGATTATAAATTTTCTTTTGTTTTAATCTGCTTCGATTTGGTTTTACATTAATGATTATTAGTAAGCAAAAATACTTGCTAAACAAATATGTCTTGCGTTTTTTAATATTTTTTTCATTTTTTAAAATATTAGGTTTGTTATCCGCATTGCCGTAGCAAGCGGGAAACGTAAACGCGCCGCGCTCCGTTGCGAAACCTCTATTCTATGCACAGCGCAAGTTCTTCTGCTTCTTGCACAGGGGCTGCGATGATGTCAGATCGTTAGGTTTTTGTTGTCTGATCTAAAAAAAATAGTTTGAAAGCTTCTAGTATTGAGGTCTACCCACTGTCCTTGTAATGAAAGCCAATCAGAACTCAGCGTCATTCTGACGTCGTCACAAATCCTCTACAAGAATCAGACGCCTTGCTTGCCGCATATGCCGTTGACACCAACCTAGTTGCGTTTCGGTACCCAAATTTTTTAGAAAAAACCCAAATGTTAGGGTTCCCTTTTCTAGAGCTCACTAATGTGAAACAGAGTATAGACACGCTTTTGCTTGCCCGTTTCCACAATATTGCCTAGGAAAAGTATTTGAAAGCATCGCTGACGTTATTTTATTACTGCGGCCACCACCGAGTTAAGCTGAATAGTTGTAGAGTGATTGTGTATTCACACGGCAGACGAATCTTAGGAACCAGGTACATGAGTTGGAGAAATCTGCGTGTCACGTGACCTTGACATAATAATGGAGAAATTCGTTGGTCCGCGGGAAGTCCGAGGGCCTGGAAATTGACGTCTCGTGACTAATACACCTGCAGGATTTAACGGAAAAATGCACGTTTTGTGACCTAGGCACAAACCCGGTTTCCCTGCTAGATTTATCGGCAGAAATCGACGTCACGTTACTTTACGTGACCTATACAACCATTCAATTTTCCCGCTATATTTGGCGGAAAAATATACGACACGTGGCGTAACCTGACGCCACGTGACCTACACACTCAGCAAATTGACCACAATTGACCTACATGTTTCGATAGGTTTACGCCAGCATATAAAGCCGTCTTACGTTTCATAAAATTCGTATTTATAGTGTGAAAGACGATATCGTCCACAGCACCTGAAAGCGTTTTGTGTAGCCTGACGCTCCATTGTAATCATTTAAAAAGTGAGACTGTCGGTTCGGCTGTCACTACGGTCGGTATAATATTTATTTCTCAACGCTGTCTGCCTGCATTTTCTGTCTGCCTTGTCATCGATTCATTTGGCCGAATCTTCAGGGGTTTAGAGCCATTTTACGTGTCTCAGCTGTCGTTTTCAAGCTCCAAATATCAGCGATCATTTTTGGCAGCGGTCATTTTCAAGTTCTTATTTTTATATTGCTGCATTTCGTGAATGATTCTTAGCATATTTTCAAGGAGAAAGTATGCATGCTATTCTTAGTATGACTGCAATTCAAATTTCAACTGACTATCTTAATGCTTAAGACGGTAGCTGTGACAATTTCGATAATAAATTTTCGTTATTACGTAAAAGTGTTAAAAGTATCTGAGCAGTCGAGAGACTGCTTATATATTGTTAAGTAGCATTTTCTAGCCTTTTATTTGGGTAATGTTTTGTGTTTTAAATCGGGATCTATAGATCGAGCGCTTCACCTTCGGAGCAGTCTGTGTTGTGGTGTTAACGGCACAACATTCGATCGTTCACCGAACCAGGCAACACGCGTTGTTAACACAAGTTGCTGCTGTTTTGTTGCAGAAACCTGTCACACCGAGGCAACATTGTCGCTGTTGTCCATGTTGAGCTGATGCTCCTGCAACGTGACAAGTATGTTGGGTAACGGAGGCAACGACCAACATGTTGCCGGACTGTTGATCAACATATTGGGTTGAGGTCGCCAACGTGTTTCGTGAATCTGTCTGAGCGCGTAGGAAGCGCAATGGTGCTCTAAAGTTACTACAGGTACACAATGGGCGGTAGGCTGGCAGTGCGAGTCGCGCCCACGAGGCAATACCTCCTGTTATCATTTGCCTTTTCGCATCACCAGCCTTCCACCCGTTGCACTTGCAGCAAGCTTAGTTACTACAAGTGAAACCGCCTTCCCCAAACGCTCGAAGTCTTCATAAACTAACTGATTTAGTGGTATTCGGTGGCGGTCAGCAATGTTTCTTTTGAATGAAATGTTTATTATGAATACCTAAAAGTTAATTACCGAATTTTAGTCCAATATTTGGTATTTCGTGACGATGAGCCTTCCATATTATGTTACCCTGATCGCATTACTCACCTGCACATACCAAATAAATAAAGCGTTCGTCTTAGAAAAAAAAATCAGTAAAGCTTAAAAAGAGGCTTTGCGCATTTTGGACAAATACTTTATCTGGTTTCATTTGTTCGTATACTGGCGAATAAGTAAGCAGATTGTGCTGGGGAGTTGCAAATAACAAGTGTCAGTTTACAGTTCTTACTGGGTACTTTGTGGGATCACAAATAATTTACTGAAAGTAATCTTAGCATATAAAGTACAGTTGCTTGTAAATGGGCTGATTATTGCATGCAATCACTTCGGAAGAAAACCTAGAATCCAAGAAGTGAACCCTGCCCTCCACTGGCATCCCTTTTTTGTTCTTGCTAGTAGATTTTCAGTTTTAAAAACCCGATGCAGACCAAATTGTAAGATCAATATTTTTGCGAAAAAAACAAAAAATTATTTTGGTCTAATATACGAGATTACATTTCAGCGATTTGTTGGTGAGTCAATTTTTCAGGCAAATCGGGACCGCGAAAAAGAAAAACCGGCGGAGAGCCCCTTTAAAAGCACACATAATTCGTTCTTCCAGAATGCCTTGGAGCAAAGAAAGCAGACAAGAAAGTGCGGCCTCACCCGAACAAGATGCCAGTCCCTGCGAGAGCCATCACTGAACTGTGGCCACTAACTTTATCGGGTGTTCTCGAAAGCTTCGCTCATCTAATCTAATTCCGGGGAGCGAGCGATTGCTAATGCGGGCTACACTCATTGACTCATTGGAGGCTACCGCTCTCTCCCTCTTCGTGAGATTCCGTTCGCTCACGTCTTTGACAAAGCCTTGATCTGACCGCCTTGAAATCTCTGGAAACTTTCCAAGATCTTTGGGGAAAATTTTAAAATTTAATGGATACACAACTCGGAAGTGTGAGCATTTCGCAGGCATTTAAGGACCTACAAAAGCATCCAATAGCCAATGGCTGTTTTTTTCCAGCCTCTCTTGTAGATGCGGCTCAAAAAGTAAATTAATGAGCGTAATATTGAAGTTGCAGAGCAGCACACGTTGATTAATATCGGTTGTGTATGGTCAGATTGAAGCATTCACACTATCTTCAGTCTGAAAACCTCAAACACGGTTACTTTCTCGCGGAACATATGTTGCGCCAATCACTGCAATTTACGACGATAATGAATATTCTCTTTGATGGTATCTCGGAGTTTCGGTCTGCCTTTCAGTTTATTCACCTGCGACCCTCCCACGCATGCACGATCGTTTTGTGTAACACAGTTGACCTTTCCTGGTTAGAGGGTTGGGGGGGGGGGGGAGGGCTGCACAAACTGGCATCCCATGTAAAATCTTTAATAAGTGTCTTTAAAAAGTTGCCTGTCCGCTTATGTTGATGACAACGCGCCCCATGAATTGGAGTCGCGGCTGAAACAGCTGACGGTGGTGAAGAAGCTTCTGTTCCCAACGTCACTAGAAGCGTCCTATCAGCAAGGTTTGTAGATTAGGGTAAGTTCGGAAAGAACAAGCGTGTACCACGCATGACGACGGAGTTGGATCCGGTAGTAGGCGGCAAACCGGTGGCACTGCAAGCTAAGATAGGATCTGCTCCCAGGCGTCGTCAGCTAGCTCCTTCCTTGAAAAGTGGTGGCAAGCGTATGACCGCGAGCCTGCAAGAAAGTTTAGGCGCACAGATGCTATTGAAGATAATATGTCGAAAGTAAAAGTGTCTACAGAAGTAATGAAAGTGTTACTGTATCATCCCTCGTCTCCTCGCGAAAACAGTTGGCATCGTATATTTCTGTGAAGGAAGCTTCTAGCACGTACGGTTGTTAAAGTTGATCGGCGGTGAGCATATGCTCGTCAGAAACTCATGATAGTAATATATGACTTGGACATTTAAAGTAAACTGGTAGCTGATTAGAGACAACCCTGCAGACAAGCAAGAGATTTGGGGTCGGGTTAAAATGTCCTGAACCCGCCCCCGCTTTTCCCTTCCCTTGGAAGAAATATCCTGTATCTGCCTCTGCATGCACGCCGCACGCTGAAACGAATAAGGCGTACAATGGCATATTTTTCTTGACTGGTACCCCCACCGTTGCCACTCGACAGGTACAGTGAATGCTCACATGCACGCACACCGCGGCATTACTCTATGATTGCGGTGCTTGCACAATATGATTGTATTAAATAACGAGCGCAACCATCCATTAAATAAATATATTAATCTCTATTTGGAGTGAGCTGCTATACATTGGCTTTAATTCTAAATGTCAAAATATTGCAAAAACACCGAACGCAGTCATCGAAATCTGAGAGAGGTTTCTTGGGACATTTGGGATGCGAGTTTCCTTACCACGGCCATTGCTGGGCTTTCTGCAAGCCTATCAGTTGACGGTGTCACCAAATACTTTACTTGGAAAAATGGACTCTCCTCCATTCATTTACGCGAGAGCACCCACAGTGCCAAATGACCTCCTAGCGGTGTACATACAGCGCATTTGTAAAAAATGCATGAGAATCGCACCGTCCACGCTCTCAAGCAGTCATGCCGCGCCAAGTGAGAGCGCTACCGCATGCACACTATGATACTGGGTTTTGTTTGCCGAGACAGCAGAGACGGCTGTCTTGTCTAGTGCTCAATGTGTTCGAAACCATAAATCGGAGCAGCCTCCAATTGTTGCCATCTAACGTCCCAATTCAAAAACAAAAGAACCTCAGGCTACTGCGCAAGCAATCGTTTGAAATACGCATATCATATCGCGACGAGGACATTAGATTTCCACGGAGTGACATATTCTCATGGTAAGATATTTGGTTTCACCATGTCACAACCTGGTAGTTTTCAACACCTATGGGCTATAAAATTCCCGTTAACTTTTAACAATTTTGTTTCATAGAAAACATGACGACTGAGAAGAGGAGAAACAAATCAGAAGGAACAGAGGTGAAGAAAGGCGACTGACCGAATCATTCTTGGCAAGCCAACCCAGAAAACCGGTCTTTGGAGAGCGCGGTTGGGGTGGTGTGTTGCCTAACATGGGTGATCCTCAAGTGAAACCAACCCCAGGCCTGACTCAACCACCGGGATCCCATTTTCATCAAATACGGGCACACCTCGCACAGTCAGGCTGGCGAGGGTGTCTTAACCCACGGTCGGCTCGGGGTTCATGACGATTCCCGGCGCCCTTCCCCAAACACCTACAGGCTCACAAGTACCCTGTGGCGACACAATTCTGTGAAAAAGCGTCAAGTACATGAAGTATTTACTGATCGAGCCAAACGAAAAGATACACTTCAACTGAAAAAAAAAATTAAAGGCCCAGCTTATACGTACGATGGACGCCCATGTGCGGTTGTCCGTCATGTCCGATGTATTTTACATGCTTCCAGTTAACTAGAGAAAGTAGGAGGTTTCAGTGATACCATAGAAAATCATAAATTATATACTGAAAGCTGAGCTAAAGCATGCACAGCTTACTTACCCAAATAGTGATGTCTTTGTTTAACTTGTCATTTCTGATGAAGTGTGGCACCTCTTTGCAGCTACCCATAGAATGTGCTCATGAAAACCTCATCACTCCACGATAAATCTTAGTCATTCTTCCTCTGCAGCATGTCGGCTTGCTAAAAATGAAATCGGGTGGTCTTATCTCGGTATCGAGCAAAATACTGTCAGGGCTAGTGCAGTAAGTGCCCTAGTCGACCCTCGGCGAAAGCCTTTTTTCGAGACTTCCTTAGATGGTCCGACTGAGTTACTTTAAAAATCCAGCCAATGAGTTGATCTTTGATAAACCTAATCAAGCTTAATCATTCCACCGAAACGAATAGCAAAGTAAAATCACCGATCAGCTGAATGCTTAGGCAGCCGTAATCTGCGGAACTCGATATCCTCCAGCAACACTTTTCATTGCGTCTGTTGTCAAAGCAAGCGGGAAATAGTCACAATAAAGGACAAGCATTGCACGGTGAGTTTCACATCAATCGCAGCTGGCGTTCTTACGACACTGCGACACGGCAAAACCACCGTGACATTGCACGACCCGATGTCGCATTGCCATGACGTGGCCGACGCAAACAAGGTCTCGCAAGAATCAACACTTCATACGGCATGCAAGCGGAAATGTCAACCGCACATTTTGGTCATTTAACTGCAGTGACAGCTGTGTGCATTTTGAATGTTCTTGTGTTCTGCAAGGTTATTAGAGGCAGCGTGAGTAACGTGGAAGACGTTGCGGTATCACAATTTCAACAGCGATTCAGACAGAGCATTGGGAACAATGATAAGGATGCCGAGAATTGGTGCTAAAACGCTGAAATATAGTGCAGACTGCGGTTTCGCGGCATTATTGGTTTGGATACCAGTGGCATTAGAATGCTGATACCACATTCACTGTCTGCTGCTATAGTCAAGAGTAGATGCCATCTAGGGCCAACTGAGTTGTTCTATTCAGACATTCAGACGATACGTGACAATACGTCGTCATGTGAGACTATAACGGCACGTGGATACATAGCATGAGACTGCTTAAAACAATAATAACCAAAGAGTTTTCGCTAATTATGCCAGAAACGTTCTCGAACGATAAAACGAATAAAGCTAGGCGGATGTTAAGCCGGCAAAACAACGGGCGTGGAATTGGGTGGAGCAACACGCTTGAAACTTGAGAGCGCGATTTTCGAAGAGTTCTTCATTTACCATAAGGCAGTGTTAGTATGTCTCCGATAACATTGCATAAGACGTTCACGCAGCCACACCGACAGGGAACGGTTCATACATACAGATGGAGGTTCGTCGTTCCCTGGATTTCAATAATGGGCGCGCGATATTGGAAGTGGTGTTGAATTGCCTCATGGCTGTCCAATTTTGTGACGAAAAAAATGTTTAGCGGGCTTACGAAATGTTCTTTAATTAATACACTGTGAAAAATAACAGCGCTAAAAACTTGCGGACCAGTCAAAGAAGACACACACACGAAGAAGGTACTTTTATTGAATTTTAGTTTCGAATTGATCAAGCAGGAAAATCATATGTGCCCTATCAACGAAAATGCCCATGTCATGTACGCACATCGCCCTACTACTCTACATTTATTCTTACTAGCTTGGCCTGTCAAAAGACTGTGAATACGCTTATTCTGAATCGTAGGGGGCAATAGATGTGGCGGGAACGCATGTGTCCGCGACCGGACTTCTTTGTAAAATACGCTTCCTGAAATTTCCCTTGTGAAGTCTGAATTTTCCTTTTCACATCGAGAATAAATTTTCGACTCAGCAAGTCGACTCTGTTAAGTCGCCTACATATATCTTAATTCAAAACACGATGGGATAAATTAGTGCAGATGCGTTCCCACATGAGACGGTCGACCGGATGCGCCGTGTGCAAGACGAGCGTCAACGCAGCAATCGCTTTGTGAAACCGTTGCTGCTTTGACACTCGAAATAAAATATTTCTAGAATGCCCAAAGCAGATTCTTCCTGAGTTATATGTCCGGACTCGGAGCAAAAAACGGTTACGGAGTACTAAAAAAAGCAAAATGCTATCTTTGAAGAAAAAATGAATGCCCATCAATTTCGACAATCTCTTTTTTTAAATTTCTACCTTCCTCTTTATTCCATTGCTGTCTCCGTCGCCTAGCGTGGAATAGCCTGCTGAAACAACTCGTCCAGCAAAACCTATTTTTAAAATTTTCTTTATTCCTCCTCTCTCTCTCTCTCTCTCTCTTGCTCAAGCGTTTTTTCTTTATCTCTTCTACAGTTATGTCCCTTTTATAATTTATAGCCATGATGTTTTGCTTATTTGAGTCAGAACGTGCAAAGTACAAGACATGTCAGACTTGCTTGCACTCCCACGCTGTGCGTGCTCGTGCCCTTGAACAAGGAGAAAAGAAAGAAAATGTAGCCCCTGAACAAGGCGGAAGAAAACAAAGAAAGCACCACGTTCACTCATTCTGAACATCGACTTTTGCGTGACGCGCAAATATGCAGCTCCGCCTGTCCTCCGTCTCAGGTAAGGTTAGTGCTTACTGGAATATTTCAGAACCTGCCGTATTTAAACATGCTACTTCTGTTCCCCATGTGCTGATGCCTTTGAGAAAGAACATGATATCTGTGAAGCTCGTTCCTCGACACGATTAGACTTAGTGCCCGATCCAGCCCTTCGATCTAAGGGGCTTGGTCTTCCCCTTAATTTTCAAAACTCCTCCCTAACACATCTCCGATGGGTGAGTTTATTTTTGATCAAAATACGGTGTGCCTCAAGGAGAAATTTGCCATTTTCGTTGTAACCGGAATCATAAGCTATTCATTGCGATATGCAAAATAACGAATGTCACGCTATAGGCGTGTACTACCGCAATCAATAAGAGTGCGAACACCGCTCCGCGTGGCCCGCGTAGGGTGCCTCTATTTGCCGGCCGCTCCGCTGACAGGGTGGAGACACCCGCCATTTTGTAGCGAACTTTGCGATGCTCTCACCGGCGTCATATTGAGTCTATCTTTTCAGAACTTTTGCTAAATACAACTTTTTTGCACCACGACCTTGTCACATTCACTCTACAGGACCCACACCCAATGTGGAGCCGATACTGACCTCAAGCGCCATATTGTTGCGCTCCATTGGCTCCATTGGTGTCTCCACCCTGTTAGCGGAAGCGCCCGGCAGATGGAGGAACCCTAGACTCGCGCAGAGCCGTATATGGGGAGAGTTTGGTCAGTGTCATGATCTCGCCGCCGTAACGCTGTTCTCCTGAGCGAGCCAATCAGCACGCGGCGCAGGGCGAGAGGCATGAGCGCATGCGCTTGAACTCCCGGCTGCTCCCAGCTGAGTGGGGAGGGCCGCCATCTTCGTTCCTTCTCCCGGCAGAATGCATAAGATCGGCATCGAAATCTCGACTATTTCCTTTCATATCGCTGGCTCTGGGAAGAAAATGATATACTGTTATTCCTCGGTGGGTTAGGAAGCTAATAAATGAAGTTTTTTTCGACGTATGGCCACAAACTTTTATTCAGGCGAAAAAGAAGTCGGCCCAAAGCAGACGACGCGTAGCCTCAGCAGTGCTCTTCTCCAACCAGTCTCCGACAGCGTTGCGAAAAAATGATGGTCGTCTCCTCTCTGCTTCCTTCTTTCTCTCTCGCTCCTTCGGCGCTCTCCTCCCTTTCGTTTACTTTTCTCTTCTCTGGCGCCTTCGTCGCCACACCCACTGGCCAAACTCTCCCAATATACGGCTCTGGACTCGCAGTACTATCTGTGCCCCC
This sequence comes from Ixodes ricinus, assembly GCA_037355805.1. Taxonomy (NCBI): domain Eukaryota; kingdom Metazoa; phylum Arthropoda; class Arachnida; order Ixodida; family Ixodidae; genus Ixodes; species Ixodes ricinus. Next base: position 12,498 of record JAZHYW010027959.1, on the reverse strand, counting down.
TGGCGGTTGCTCTTTCAAGTAGAAGTGCACGTTGCGGTTGAGACATCTTTTCTCGCGATCGCCCTTCCAGTCTGCACTTCAGGTTCGTCTGCTAGCGAAAAGCGGCCGGCGAAACCGCGAAACTGTTCGCCAATGACGAAGCCCATTTTTCGCTAGCAGTGTGCTTGCAGAAATAAATTGTTTTGAATATTGTTAGGGTCGTCGTTTTGATTAGGAAGTTTTAGTAGATTATTTACATTTCTCCAATAACAACATTTGATACTTCACCGACGCCTTTAAGCTTGCATCATATTGTTATCGGAAGTATCAAAACAATCAACTAAGAGTGCCTGTTATTTATTTAGTTCGCGTGAGTTTTGCGCGAGCAAAGGACCACCAGAGCCCACAGGCAAGAAGTTGCGCGGCACGAGTGTGGATGATAGCCCTCATAATAAAAAAAAACAATGCGAAAAAGAAAGATGAGGACGTCCCGTGTGTTTCTTCTTTGTCATCGTCGTTTTGTCGCGCTGTTTTCCGTGATGAAGGGTATCACCCACGCTCGCACCGCGCTAACTTCTTGCGTGTGCGCATTGGTGGTCATTTGCTCTAAAAAACTCTCGCGAAGGAAATACTAGGCAGTCTTAGTTAATTGTTTTGATACCTCCGATAACAATATTATGCATGCTTAAAAGCGTCGGCGATGTATCGGGTGTTGTTATAACAGAAATGGGAATAATCTACTAAAACTTCCTGATCAAAAAGATCGCCCTAAAAAGATTTATACAAGTTATTTCTGGTGGTGCACATTGCTAGTGAAAAATGCGCTTTGTCATTGGTGAACAGTTCGCGATTTTGCCGACCGTTTTTCGCTAGCAGACGACCCTGAAGTGCAGAGTGGTGCGGCGATCGCCGGAGATGATATGTCTCGACCGCAAGGTGTACTTTTACTTCAAAGAGCAATCGCCAGGGGGCACTGATACTACCGCGGTCCACGCGGAGCAGTGTTCACACTTATAATGATCGTGGTAGTACCCTCTCAAGTTTTGAGCAGTGCTCCAGGCGATCAAAATAGAAGATTTGTGGAGCGCGGTTTGAAGATGCGTCATTACGCTTCCCCACCAGAGTTTTTTTATACTCCGTTCCATTATAAATGCCCGCGTAGCAGAGGCAACACGAGCAAGCTTCGAGCTGTCAGCGTCAGTGCCAAGCACGCACGCTTGTGCCGTGCGAGTACAGTTCAGGAGAACATGCTTTTGCAAGTAGCTTCGGTTTTTCTATCGCGTAAAGTAAAGTATACATACATACAGAAGCTATGAAAGAAAGAACACAAATAGTAAAGGTGAAAGTAATGTTTGATGGGACGCTAAAGCCGCAAGCTGCATAATTATTAAAAACATTTTTTTAGACATTTTGTTATTGCGCATTTACAGATGCCGACAGATGCTAGTATTCTAACGTAGCACGTGCATAATCGGACGTTATAGCGCCGCTTTTATGGTCATATCGCGCGGATGGTGCAGTCAGCATAATATGGTCGCGTCTTGCCAATGCCTCTTATTTATTCTATGCCTGCCTGCCCGACGGAGGGAAATACAATGGGGGCCGCCTTCCAAAAAGTTGCACGTCACCGCCGTTGTTTCAGTGTTGGGGTCGCCACCTTCGTTGGGGCAGGACGGAGCCGAGTATACAAAGAGTTTGGTCAATGGGAGGCGCGGGCAGAGCCAAGGCGTGCACCAGACGCAGAGAGAGGCTTGGCATGCTCTCATGGCCAACCAGAAGCCGAAAATAATCCCCTAGCGGTGGTAGCGAGAAACAGTTTTGGTCGTTTTAATAAGCGCGTAAGAGTTAATTCTACTGACCGTCTCATGGTTGAAAATAAGGTGCACGTGATGTTTCGATCATGATCATGCAGAAATATGTAAGAAACGAATGCGCCACTCGAACTCTGTTTTGCTCGGACAGAGTGTGACCGCTCGGACGGCAGATTCCTGGCCGCTCGGCGCTTAGCGGTACGGACTATGTCAGATCGTTCCGCTAGTCGCACTCTTCCACGATGATTTTAGATGACCGTGATTGAAACATCACGTGCACCATATTTTCAGTCACCGAGAGTTACTCCGGCACTTATCAAGTTTGTTTCTCGCGACCACTGCCAGGGTATTATTTCCGGCTTCTGGTTAGCCACATTTCAATTTGTGAAGACGCCCTGGAACACGCCCAGCCCGCTTTCGGCCAATGGCGCCTCCTCATTTGTCTGCTATAATTCCCAACGAATGGCCAAGCTCTCTACATATACGGCTCTGGGGCAGGATAGAGAACCTAAATTGAGGCGAGGGTCCATCGTCATTCCATGGGGAGGGTTTGCAATTTAATGGCAGACACCTCCTACGGCGATCGGTCGCAGGAGCGCATGCGCTGCGTTTTCGCGTTGCGAGGAGAAAATTAGGAGGAAGGGCGGAGACGTCTCCAGACTATCAACGCTTTCGTCACCTCCTCGCAGCTCGTACTGGAAACGCGACCCATAAACCACGTGACCTCGAACGAGACGTTAGAAACTTTCTGCAATACATGGCCTCTCAGTGAACTAACGCCGGGGTTTTGCGCGTGACACGTCGTCTGCTCGTGCCCTGGGGAGCCTGTATTACAGAGAGTTTCCGCCTGCTCGATCCTGGTCACGTGGTTTATAGGCCGCATTTGGAATACGCGAAGAGGCGACGAATACGTTGATCTTCTGCAAACGTCTCGCACTCTCCTCCTGCTTTTCTCCTCGCCACGTCAAAACGCAGCGCATGGGCACTTTCGACTATGGTGCCTGGAACGCGTCTCCGACTGGTGTGTTTACCGCGTCCAGAAAAGTGGTCCCTCGATTTCCGCCTGATGACGTCATAGAAGTGTCATGCTGTCGCCGGTCGCGACCCTGGCGGTGTCCCAGCAGCTGTGGTGGATGTAGCAGACGCCTGTTCTGCTGCAGGTCGCTCTTCACTGTGACAGTCCACGGAAGCTACAGCAGCCGGAAGTTGGGACGCCTGGGACGTCGTGACGACAGCGACACTCGCGTTCGCTCGTGCTTTTCGCCAGCATTTCTACGGCCAACCGCCAGGATCGCGACAGTCAACAGCATGACACTCCGGCTTTTGTGACGTCATTTGTTGCCCCTTCGGGACCACTTTTGATGTACGGGCGGGATAGGACGCTAAACACACCAGTCGGAGACGCGCTCCAGGCACCATACTTTCGACCAACCTCCGCAGGAGCCGTCCGCCATTAATTTGGAAACGCTCCCCATGGAATGAGATGGACCTTCTCTTCAATCGGCTTTCTATAGCCTCACAGCGTTGGCAGTGCCGTCTGGCGTCGGACACGAGCGTTAGAAGAAGAGGGGGAATTAGGGAGTTTTAGAATAGCACACGCTAAAGATATGCGTACGCAAAGGAAAGCGTCGTCGCCACTGCGCATGCGCCGAACGCTATCACGTTTTGCTCTTTGCGAGCGCTATTTTAGCGTACGCTATTTCTCGCAAATTGCCTGCGCACGTAAAGAGTCTTTGCACTCCTCCAAGGGGGATTCGTGATGAGAAGTTGGCTAGATCCAAGACGAGCACAGTAAAAAAATGGCAGCTCCCAAGATCATGGCTGCGGCCGCTTTAGCGGCGTCGTGAGGGCGACGTCGGCGGCATCCTCGCGATTGTGATTTTCAATACGGGACGACATTGCACTCTGTTTGGAAAAACCATGTAAAATGGGCAACGATCACCGGCAACTTGATGCTTGCGACGCGCGAAGATTTCTCGCCGAAGGTTTGGTGTGCGAAGGTCAGTACACGAACCCTCTCTTGCCCAGGTGACGCAAGCGGACACGACTTGTCGACCGCTCGCGTCACATTATCATGTTCAAACACATGTAAAATGTTACTCTAGACAACAAAAAAAAACTTGTTTTTTCTTAAGTTACAGCATCTCGTGCATGAAATAACAATTGTGACTCTCTGGTGGCGTTGCAAGCACGAGATGGTTGGGCTTTGAGTCGCGCCAGAGAAAGGCTATTCTAAAATCTCTCTTCCATAGAGTGCGCTGACTCAAGAGCTAAATTTAAAGCTAGCGTGCGCTAAAATGGCGTACGTTGTTTGAAAACTCCTTCTTACTAAACACGATGGCCTCGGTAGCGCCAATGCGTCGATGCCTCGTGCATCGGCGCATCTTTCGCTACTTTTGATATATAAATGGGCTTTAGACCCTACTACACTCCATATGCCCATAACCTGTGACTGCAGCAATGACACATGTACGAGAGCTCGAAGTCGCAGATTTGAAGCGTTCCTTCGTAGAACAAGCACCCGCGCAATAAATACATCTCTCAAAGACAGGAGAGCGGACAGAAGCTAAGAATGCAGATATATATTGTTACAACGTTTCTATATTTTTGTAAGGACAATCGATACATCCTTTGTAAAGGAGAAAATACATTTTGACCACTAATTTTGGGTTTGTCACGTTTTTACATATATGAAAACATACACTCGCCGCTTGCCGCGAGCGTATACCCAGACATCACACACGCCACAGAACACTCATAACACTAGTAATTCTGCAGAGTTGGCTGCTCCACCGACATATGTACCCTACAATTGAAAGGCAACCACTCGAACGAAAAATATCTCAGATTAAAACCTTACAACTATGTTGCTTTTTTCACGCATAATTTATACGAAATATGTTTTATAAGGGTTGAATCTCTAGCCATAAAGTAGCGCAAGATGAGATAATTATTTCACACGGTCGAAAAAAAAGCCTCAGACGTACGTAGGTCCCAATTAAGTTTGATGTCGCTTCTCAGCACTGCATCTTATTATTCTATTGATTTTAGTCTTTATAGATTTTATAGAAATATGGTGACAAAACGTGCATTCAAGGACGGTAATAAAATATTATATATCATTTTTATTGTGTGTACTAAAGAGACATCGGTTGAAAAAACGTATATAGAAAGTCTATTGAAAGTTGTTGATAGGATGTGACTGGATAGGGGTTGAAGAAAACTTAAAATGTGGATAAGATTTCTACTGGGGAGGATCAGAGCCGTTCTGAGGAGATCGAACAGTCACACCCATAGTGGCATGCTTCAGCTGTGTGGGCAAGAAACCGAATTTTCTTCTTTTGTTGTGGATCAGAAAAATCGAAGATGACGATTCGAAGGCCGCTTCTCGTGCGTCAAAAGCACTGTTCAAAGCGAAGCGCTCGTGCCCAGACAGTGCTAGGCGAAGTTTAATTTCTTTGTTTTTCCCTGTTAGTAAACAACGCGCTGTGTAAACAACAAGCTGGATAAAGCGCCCCCCCGCCCCCCTCCCCCGTAGTTAGATCTCCTGCCCAATAGGCTGCCTTAAGTAGTTTTGTTAAGGTTATCGTCTTAGCTTTGGCCTCTGCTTCGATTTGCGTTCGCATTGTTTTTTTCTTCTTTGTATCCTCCTCGGTATTTCGCGTTCCACATCAGAGCAGACACGCTTCAACATGTGTGGCAGGCTGAGACGCTCAAGTGTGTACTACAAGAAAGAGTCCTAACGAGTCCTTTTTCGCAGCACCCCCTGGACATCGTAGGAGGTCTGTACACACGTTCCAGTGTTTACAAATCCACAGCCCGGCTTGCAATATCTACAGATAAGCATGCGCTGGTCCATCGCATCGGAAAGGAAGCAAGTCACGCAACATGGGCGCGAACGCTAAAAATGGCACAGTACCTATATTATGGAATGGTCTATAGCAACCATCGTTGAAGAACATCTCTCTCGAATGACATTTAAGTGATCGGCTAATCAATGCGTGCCACTATTAAAGCTGCGCGCTCCTCGCGCGACGCTTGTATTCAGTATCGCGAGCTGATTGAAGATGATTTAAAGGTTATACAAGAATATTGATGTTAAAGTGGCCGTGTAGCTCTATTGGGTAGGAAGGTTTCCCAATTTGTCCAAATCTGCTGGCACTTGGGGCAGCCATGTATATTCACAAGCGGCATGACTGACCAAGCGGCCTCTTTGTCGTCGCACAATATAATGTTCTTGCGCCCACTCACTGGGTGTGAAACTAGTTTCTCACCGGCGTCTTTACTAACCATAATCGAGTGGACTTCATTTTGATAGGCGCTAGGCCACTAAGGGACAATTTAGCCACTGCTGGCGGCTATATGCTCGCCTCTCCCGCTGTCTTTTTCGCGTTTCATAGTCGATGCATTTTGCCAATAGCATTAGAAACAACAACATTAAATCACATTTGAAAAAAAAAAAATAACAACAACAATTAATGCTTGTTTTGTATGCGCGAGAGAGAACGGATGCGACTGGAACGTCTGATTTATTTTACGATGCGTTTTGAAGGCGCGAGTCACGTGACCTGGCGGTCACGTGACCTCCTTCCGAGGTTACGTGGCCCCCAGGTCCCGTGACCCCCCCCCCCCGAGAGCACGTGACCCCCTGGTCACGTGACCCGAGGTCACGTGATGATGACGATGCCGATGACGTCATCAGTGACGTCACTGACTGATGACGTCATCGGCATCCGCATCGTCATCGTCATCATCACTGATGACGTCATCGGCATCCGGATCGTCATCGTCATCATCATTGATGACGTCATCAGTGACGTCAAGTGACCCCCCTGAGGCCATGTGACCCCCTTCCCCCTTCCCGCGAGGTCACTTGCCCCCCCCCCTCGTACCCTCCTCCTCCTCCTCAAGAGCTGCGCTCTAATTCGGCCTTACAGGGAGTTGTAAACGGCTTTCACATTTTTTTCGCCACACCAGCACCAAGCAAAAGAACGGACGTGACTGACCCGTACCCCGCCCCAACACGAACAGCTATTTTTTGGCAATGACAGATTATCTTTAGGAGTGGAGAGAGCAGTTGTCTTTGTTCGCCATACCGCGCGGAGGGCCGTTCGACGCCCTTCCCTTCCCTCGTTCGTTTCCCGTGAATGTCGAGCAGAAGCACTCGGATGGAATGCGCTTACCAGTCTTATTCGCATTGTGGAATATAACACAAAACGGGCTGCAGCATGCAACAGAAAAATAAATTGGGAACTCTTAGAGAGTCTCAAAACCTTTAATACAAAACCTCAAAACATAAGTGAAGAATCGTGCTGAGCAGGTGTCAACAGTCCAAGAGAGTGGCAGAAAATTTCTAGCTGATAAAGGGAGCGAGAGTCGCATCAGCTGCATCATCAACAACAACATGGCGGGGGCCTAGGAGCGGTTTTTGAAAAGGTGTATACGGGAGCTAAAACATAGAGAGGTTGAAACTCTGAGACTACAAGCGCACTCGCGTTAAGTTGGGCTTGTTGCAAACACTTCTAGCATCAAATGCCAGGATTGCGACCTAAGAAAACCGAACACTGCGGATTCTGTGGCGTTACTTAATGACACATCTGGACCAGATTTGATGTTTGAGCAGAATAGGACACTAAATATATATTAGTCGTAGACAGGCTCCTGTACCGTTGTAATATTAGGCTTGTGTAAATTTAAGAAGACCCCAACCTAAGTGTTGCGTGGCCAATTTAGAATAATAATGTATACTACACTTTAATTAAAAAATTGCTTTTACTCATTTTGTTTTACTTTACTGCAGATCAGCAAGAAGCAAAGAAACGACTTTTCGGTGAGCAATTCAAGCTAGAGGCTATTTCGTTGAAATTCGGCATGACGTTAAGTAAAAGTATAAGCGCAATCAAAATACATTACTTAAAGAAAAAAGTTCCAGTCATTCTATTTCACTAAACATTTCGAGAATAAGATATTTTTTAGTGAATTAGAGGTAACTTAACGCGCCGAAAATTGTAACTACTAAGATCAATATAGCAAATTTACTGTTTGGAGTCTTGAGGAGAGTGTGTCTCTTGATCTCAGAGCGAATGTAACTCGGCTATCTCACATTAAAACAGTGCCAGGTACACAGTCCAGCGTAGTGCGGCGTTAGAAAACCGAAATGAGGTAAAGAAATCAGAACAAATATTTCTTATTTCAGAGAGTCTTAACTTACACGAAACGTTTATTCCGTACTGTCCTTCGTTCGAAAGAATATAAAGATTTTACTGAAACACATTCTGAATAGATATGTCGACTTATAAGAGTTTACTGAAAACTATCTTATATTGTTTTGAACGCCACCCAAACTTTTCGAATGCCATAAAATAATGTAAAACATTAGAAAAACACGGAAAGAAAAGGTTACGTTTTAGTTCATCGCCTGGGTAAGATATTTAGGCAACTAAATAAGTTTTTTTTTTCCTGATACCATTTTATACATCACATTATTTTCGTCGTGAGGGAGGCATATCTGTTTGGAGCATCTTTGTTTTTTTCGGCAAGTCGCTCAGAAGTCGGAGCGCGAAAGAGAACACCGCCCCACGGTTGCAGTAGAGTCGGTACACAGAAGTTGCAAGGAGCCCGATGACTGCAGTACCATAGCCGCCTATTTACTGACAAAGCCTCGGAGATCGCCACGAGAAGCGGCCGCCGAAGTGGAAAAGGTGGAGCGGCAGACAGCAGATGAGAGGAGAACCACGTTGCTGGCGCCCCGCTGCGACGAAACGCGGAAACACACTTCCTCCGTGCAAAGAAGTGTGTTTCGGGTCCTCGTCGGTGCAAACGCTGTGCGCTGACGTCTAGGCTTCCCGAGAAATGGCTCTTTGATGCTCTCTGCTACCAGATCTTCGCACTCCACATCTGCGAGCGGGCACTCTTTAACTCCGTCATCGAACTGCCAGGCTTTGTGGGTATAGAGGAGGCTATGGCAGTACTTTTTCCGATGGCCGCTTAAGCTTTCCTTTCAACGGCAACGACATCTTTCTTCGGATGGCTATCGAACTCCTTGTGATAGTGTTTTAGAAACGCGTTCCACTGTTCCCCAAACGCACTTTGATCTTAAAGTACTCCTTCTTGTTTAGAAAAGCCACGCAATTGTATGAGCGGCGAGATGTTTCGGTGGCGCCCTCGTTTGGTTACCTTTCGTGACGTCATTACCTTGTGAACAACAAGCTCGATGGTGTTTGTAATGAGCATTCTGGAAGCCTGAAATCATAGCGGTCTCAAAGCAACACTGCCAACACCGTCAAAATTGAAGTTCTTGCATTCCTCTTATTTCCGTCGATGAGACATCCTTTGCTGACGTCATAGTCAGCATTCGGCCAATTGTGGTGGGCCAACCACAGCGACACTTTCGATCGCTCACGTCGCCAATAAGGAAAAATTAAACCGGGTGGGGCGATGACATCCCAATGAAAAGTTATTTCAGAGCGCAGCTCTTAGGCCAACGTTTCCGGGTTGAGCGGCGTCGCCGTCGCCGTCGGCGTCGGCGTAACGCGCGCGTTGCATTACGGAACGTCACAATTTTCCCGCTAAATTTAGCCGGAAAATTTTCGCTAAATATCCTCGCTAACTTTAGGGGGAATTTTTTGCTAAATTGTCCCGCTAAATATAGGGGGCAAATTTTCGCTAAATTTCTTGACTAAATTTAGCGGAAAAATCGTTTTCTCAATTTTTCGCTAAATTTGGCGTGGAAATTTATGCTAAATTTAGCTGGAAAATGTTAGGTAAATATTTTAAAATAAATTTGGCGGGGAAATTTTTGCTAAATTAAGCGGGAAATTTAGCGAAACTTTCCCGCTAAATGGGAGGCGAGGAGAGGGAGGGTACGGAGGAGAATGCCATTCCCTCCGTACCCTCCCCTCCTCCTCCTCAAGAGCTGCGCTCTAATTTCGCATTACAAAGAATTGTAAGCGTCTTTATTTTATCTTTTTTTCATTTTTTAAACATTAATTGCTTGAATTTATATTATAAGGCTCGAAAGTCTCGTTTTGAACGCGCAGTGGCAAACACGAGTGGTCGCAAAGTTAAAGCAGAAATCAGAGCTCTACTCGGTTGGGGATGAAAACCTTACTGCGGCTGGTGTTGAAAGAGCAACACAAATAATTTGTTCGTTTATGCAAAAGGCTAAACACGTTGCGATTATGTGGCGAAGAACCGACGAATTTCGCCCGGCGGCGCATTCGCTTTGCGCGCGGTGGAACCGCCACTCTTCTTTCGCCACGCGCAGAGCGAACGCCGCCGAGCGAAATTCGTCGTTTTTTACGGTTCATGGAGTCAGCCGTAATGGCGCGATTACACTTCCTGGATCCGCGCCGACGAAAGGTGGATTTTGGAGCCGGGTGGCGAAATCGACTCGTGGCTGGAGTAAAACCTGGATATGAATCCTGGACTGATTCAGATTTGCCGCCAACGACGTGTCGATTTTGCCACCCGGCTCCAAAATTCACTTTTCGCCTACGCGGATTCGCCTGCGAATCCGCAAGTGAAAACGCGCCATAATACTGGTTCCCACAGTACCGCTTTACTTTGTTACAAAGCTTAGTACACTTACTTTGATTTACGAAGGACAGTCAGTCGCATATCCGTGCTTTGCTCAATGCGTTGCAAGCAGTTACGTGTAACTCCGGTCATTATTTTTGAATTTAGAATTACCACTGTTTTCATCTAAGGCAGTATCCCTGAATTACAAGGTATAATTGTTTTCTCTCTATCTTGTGGGGGTTCATAAATATCAGGGCTCTAAGCTATCTACTAACTAGAGGGATGGCAACACTGATCATCAGGCCGTACGGCCGCGAGGTGACGTCACAGGGGTGTTGCGCCTATGTTCCTTGAATAAAAACTAACCCGCGTTCCGCACGGTAACGATCAGCTGGTCGCATCTTTAAAACCGGTCTTAGTGGAGTACACGGCTTCAGTTTGACAAAACATTTCGGCTTGGATCCTATTTTGTTACACTAAAGCAATAACTGTAATTTATTTTGGTTTTGTTTTCGACCGAAGTTGACCTTTAAAAGAAATGCCCGTCACGCGCATAACGAAACACAGATGTGCGGCTGACTTCCGGTCGTGTCTCGACGTAAGAGCACGTAAGCTCCGTAACTCAAGAAAGCGGTGCAGTGCGAACCAGCCTCTATTATATAACCGCCGATGTCGACAATGAGTAAAATATGTTTCCTTTTAGCTCTGTGCGCTAGTAATTACAGAGCACATAGGAGATAGAGAAAAACGGGATAACCTCCTCAACTCCTGCCTGCAATGAGTGGTCATCTTCTGAATATAATTGTGGCACCGCCAATGGTCATTGAAGCAACAGAGATAAGTTTGCGAAGATCAGACCGTCTTCTCTGTTTTTGTTATTTTAAGTGACATCCAATTTTCATTTCCGCATTGAATGATCATGCACGCGAACGTGATTATCTAACCAAAATTGAGTTTCGGCGAGCCTATGGCGACCAGTGCGGCAGAATTGTTTTACAATTTAGTGAGCCATTATTAATTTGCATTGTGTTGGCCTTAGAGGGGTCATATCGTTTTTAGGAGGAAGGGGACACTTCAGAGGAGTAAGAAACTTCCCCCAGAAAAAAAAAAGTATTCCTGCTTTACATACCTGACAATGCTTTTGAAAATAACCACATTTTGCCGTAATATCCAGAAGTCTTATTGCTCCTGTATCACTTTGGCCCAACACGTACTCCTAAAGCGATAGCCCAGGGGTTTTATGGCTCCCTTAAACAAAGCCGTCATAAAACACAGACGCATATCCCTTGGATCTCGGTGGACAAAAGCGTACATCAAATAAAGTTAGGTGGTGCTATTTTGTTACAGACAATGTTTCGAGAGCAAAACAAGAACAGCACTCCACGCCTTCAAGAGAACTTCAGTTTGAAAAGTAGATATATGGCTCAACCACAATTTGTATGCACTGTCGCTGTATCATCCGTGAGCTCGAAGTCATTAGGCGTGACCCAACCGTCGAGAAAGGCCAGCAATTACCTCTACCATGCAATCGAGGGCAGCTGGTTCACCCAGTAAATCACTTCAGGCGTTCGAGGACAAGTATACGAGCAAAATAAGATTAGCATTATTTAAATAAGGAAGCGAATAAAATGACGAATATTAAAACATTTTGTATTCCTCATAGATCTAGTTTAGTAGCGTGGAATTCACAGTTTTTTTATATTTGTTTTATTTTTTCAGAGCGTGTCAGAGATTCATTTACGTCAGTCCAATTCGGCCATTCTGAACACGGTAAGTTTGAATATGTATGATCAATCTGAAAAAAAAAATGGCAGAATTATCATCGAGGTTAGTGATAAGTTCAAACATATCGTTTTATTTTCATTTCAGACCATTCGTAAGTTTCGGATCTTTTAGCATATTTCGGAATCTTGTTAGCGTTAAGATTCCTTTATCTGCCCTCATTATTAGGACTTTTTAGTCATCCTTCTTCCTGATAATTTTTGTGTGATATCTCGCTGATATAAAAACCTTCGCCCTCTCCGAAAATCGTTCCTAATGTTAGTTGTTTATCATGCCAAGACAAGAAATGCATGTATTTACGCAGTATGTTCCCAGAAATCTACTTCATAAGGCCTCTCAACAAGATCTAACGCTGTAAGACGAGCCGGAAATATCGAAACCGGCACAGAGTAAGCTCAAACATTCC
>JAZHYW010027958.1:0-65995 GCA_037355805.1 Ixodes ricinus | reverse complement strand
TGTCAACATAGCGTTGCCGTACGCTGCGGCGGAGCTTATTCCATGCCACCGTCGGCGTCCGGGGACGCCTTTCAACTCCCCGACGACGACTTCGGCGACAGTACCGCCATCGGTGCCGCCAGGCAGCTGACTCGCGACGAGCTTCGTTCGGCGCCTCGACTTCGAGGCGGCGGACAATCGCGTCTACCATGACCGTGGAACCACAAGTTTTTGCGCGCTTCCGGTTCTTCGAAACCGGTAGCTTTCAAGGCATGGTGGCACCTGACGAGCACCTGTCAGGCAACAGTTCAGCATTCCTGCCAGAACAACCTCCCCTACTTCTCTCACGCTCACCTTCTCTCTCTCTCTCTCCCACATGACTGTGAGCCGGGTCAGTCGAGTTTTTGCGGCTGTCATCGTTTTTTTTTTTTTTTCTGCAATATCCGAAGAGGTACTACTGCTGGTATACAATTCAGAATATTGGAAACAAACAAGAACCGATAATTTTTGCAGGTTCGAGTCTCCGGCAGCCGGCAATTATTTCCCCCGAAATTTTACTGGCAGTCGTCACTCATTGGTGGTCAAATCAGTCTATCGAATGACGTCTCATCGACAGATCGTTTCACCGCACGCGATGTAATCACATGAAAGAGATTTTCTTCCGTTAGAGGTACATACAAATTAAACATTTTCACACCTTTATATGTAAGTGGGGTGTCCACAACTAACCCCCTTAATAAGTGTAGCAATAGACCTTATAAAAAAATGTAAACCTCACACCTTTAAAATGTGTGATTTTTTAAACACGATTCTAAACGTGTGATAATGCACTACACCTTTTTATAAAGATGTAAACTACAATACCCTCGTCAGACACGTAGCCAGGGGGGCAGTTAAGCCCCCCCCCCCCCCCCCCCCCCGAAATCTTTTGTTTCCATGGGGCCGCCTCCCCCTCCCCCTCATAGAGCACTTGTAAGGGCCCCCCCCCCCCCCCCCCCTTCCTAGAACAAAATCCTAGCTACGTGCCTCCTTCTCGTCAAGGTGTAATTACCACAGTACATTCCTTTTTTGGGGTGTACACAGTGGCCCGGGACCGAATAAAATGACTGAAAATTAAATTACACAAATGAGTCGCCGAAACAACACGCTGTTTGGCGAGTGTCGAGGCACCTTCGGCCGAAAACCGGCTTTCCGTCATTTGATGTGCGGTTTTGCGCCTGTCCCGGCATCCGGCAGGTAAGGTGTACCGATGCAAATACACGATTGCAAACGACGAAGTAATTCAGCACCACTGATTCTTTATTAGGCTGGATCGCGGATAGAGGCCTGTATTGTTGGGGTCGAGTGGCACCACTGGCAGTCATCGCTTGACACGATCTAATGCATGCTATAGGAGAAACGGGAAAAACTCAATTTTATTACGTAAGTAGGTTGTTGTCGATCATGAAACTTATCGTGTTTCCGCAAATAACAGTTAATATTATTGTTGGCAAGAATATGCTAAACGCGTTAAAATACCAATCTTGTTTAAATAAACGTTGTGTGGTTGAGGGCCGAGACGACTTATAGCGTTAACTGTGATGTGTTTAATGAGCATTGGCAATACCGAGAGTTATTGTGGTGTCATCCGGTGATCTCGGAGTCATCAGAGCTCAGAAAACGATAAGTTGGAAGGCCTTTTTACTAAGGACATTCGCACAATTTTAACCGTTTGCTGTACATAGTACTTCATGGTTAAAGTTTTTTCTTTGAACTGCTGTGAGGGCTTCCGTGAAACACTGAAACCTGGAGCGTGCTGTTCAGTCGCTGAATGTGCCGTTTATTTAGCAACCGAAGCAAGCGACGTCAGTAAAATCGGTGGTGCTCCGGCCCTTTTATAATCAATGTTTGAACGTTTGACGAATGTCTAGTTGATCTCCAAGCGCCCGGTATAATGCATCGCAGCACGTCATAAAATACTCAGCCGCTCGAGCACCGCGTGTACAAACTGCCTGTTTTGCGTGTTTCTCCCTTAGACTTTCGGTGTATTGCCTCTCATGGTGTAGTGCGCCAAAACAACAAGGACCGAAAACGAAGGAGAACTGAGACAGGACGCGGCGTATTGCCTTTGCTGTCAAGCAGTGGCCACCGGTGAGGCCAGTGACGGGCTACGAACCTGCGAATCCAGATTTGCACTGTGAGAGTTCTAGCCGCATTGCGCCCGCGGAAGTGCTGCACGGACAACAGGCCCCGGACGGAGACACGCCGAATGCATCTAGTGCAGACTGATGCTGTCGCCATAAGTGTTGTAGATAAGTACCGACCTCAAACTGAAACTAGCGCGCCTTTTTGTTCGACGTGATGGGTGGGAATGCGGGAGCGCAGTCGCTGCCATCGTTTATCACATAAACGTTGGATTTGCTGCAACGTGTCGCTTGTAATGTTGCGATGATTTCCAATTAAGGGCATCGGCTGTCAAGAGATATCTGCAGACGGCGTAAGTTTTCCGGAGCCAGCTGACTACAAAACAGCATACACTTGAGAAAAGGTATGGCACTGTACGCGCAAAAGCGCGCTTCGTTTTAAGCATAGTATTATGAGTGAACCACTGATGCTGCTTAAATCTAGTTCTTTGGAACATGTAGCAATACGTTTCGTAAGACCTTTTTTATTTCCTGGTGAGGGTAATTGAGAACGAGAGCTTTCTCAAACAAAATACGACGAGGGCAAGATAAGCTGCCGTTCAAATATGACTGTGCTAGCAGCCGCGGGCGGCGTCTCCATTTTTGCCTTCCCGGACGCTGAGTGAATGCGTCAGAAGTTTCTGCTGTGGGAGCTTTGTCGAAAAGAATTTTCCACTTTTCGCCTGCTCACCAGATGATGCGAGATCTCGCGGCCTCTGTGTTTGTCCTGGGCCTTTTCATTACTACGCTGGTAGGTTTCAGCGTCTGTACGGCAACAAAGCGAGCCCAAATTTTGCAAATAAAACACGGGGTCGTCGATTCCTCCCCTTCATGGAATATCAGACGCTTACAATTCAAGCTCGCGTTTGAGTTTGTGGCCCGCGGGACGCGGTTTTGGAGCAGAATACTGCACTCTTTCTTTCGGCTCCGCTGTGCGAATGCCGCCTCGTAGCAGACGAACTCGCGTCGTCTGCTCTCGCTCCCTCGCCTGGGCGGGGCATGACGGGATTGTCGGCGCTAGAGAGCTCCAAAGACAACGTACAGCAGGAGACGCTGACGTGAACGCTCGCCTCCCGCGCTGTCTCGTGCGCTCGCTCACCGCCTAGGGATCGCGGGGGATTTTTCATCAAAAAGTTGCAGTTGAGCGCGCAGCGGAGGAGGAGACTTTGCGGCGTTTTTTGGTCCACTCCCCCCGCTACGTCAAAAAAGCGAAGAATGTTTTGCTCCACGAGGTTTAGCTACCCAGGAGTAAACTAGGAATTGCAATCGTGCCTTATATGCACGGAGCGGCGCATAACCCTAAAGAAAATAGCAAGCCGCATGCCATAAATGCCAAGGTGGTCTTTTCTGCTCCAGAAAAGCTCGCCAGGCTGAGCCGTTTGACGAACCCTTTCCGCAGCCTCGCTGCGGTTGTGTGATAAGGCACGGAAATCACGTTTGTCGTTTGTGTTGAGGGCGTGGTGCATCAGATTCCGCTAACATGCGGTAAGAAATATGTAGGTCAGACTGGGAGATGCCTGAACGACAGGCTCTGAGAACACAGTCTTAACGTTAAAAACTATCGGGATGGCCACCTTTCAATGCATTGCCATGACTGTGGATGCAAACCATTGTCTGACTCATGCTCAGTACTGGCTAAACATAAAAATAGAACTGTTAGGGAAATTATCGAAGCGGATGAGATAAAAAGGGCAGGTGTGGGGTGTGTCAGCGTTGCATCTATCGACCTTTTCGATAAGGAGGTGCAGTTCATGCGAGCGGCGGCAAGGCCTGGGGTTGGCTGATTGATAGGATCGAAGTGTGTATATATGCCTCATTTCCATGTTGATTAAATAGTTGCAGTCAGCGCTCGTGTCTGTCTTGTCTTCTTTTCTTTTGTCCTCGTCTAATAAGCGCTGCCATGCCTTTGGCAACTCAAAACGTAGATACGTTACGCGTTACATCTTGTTCCCAGTACTTACGAAAGTATTACGCACATTTGTTTTTCTTCTGTTTTTAGGCATATAAATTCTTGCATTCTTTCCACATACTTTCAAATTTTTTACCTCTCTTTTCCCACGCAAACGCTCTCACTTTATTGAAATATGGCGCCTTCAAACACCCGAGTCGAAACGGTAAAAATGCCTCAACTCAAATAAAAAGTGACGCGAAAGTAGCGTGCGTTATGTTTATATCGGTAACGCTAAGGGTAACGGGTTCCCTGTATTTTGAGTGTGACAAAGGTCGGTAACGCGTTCCTTTTACATGCCAGTAACGAGTAACGCATTTCGCAACTTTCTTTTTCAGTAACGCCTACTACACCGGTTTTAACCAACAACCTTCACGTTGTCTCAATGTCGCGAACGAGGCGTCGACGATCGCACAGTTTCCCGAACGTCCAAACGGTCAGGTCACTGACAGCAGGCAGCCCGCATCTGGACGACAGCTGAGCAAAGCGGATGGCAGTTCGCGCACCGACACAAGAAGGAAACCTAACGTAACAAGTCCGCTGCCCTGCCCGCAGGAAATAGGTCTTTGGGCTTCGAAGACACTCGCGCAGAACTAAAACAAAAAAGCCTACAAAGCCTTGCGTGACATACTGGGCTAGAACGACTTCCTTCGCAGCTGTGACACGCCGGAAGGCTCTCTCGGAGGAGGCCCGGACTCGCTTTCGATCCTTGTCCAACAGCCACGGTCACTGTTGGACCAGTCTGTTCTGTTTCTGCTTCCACCTCAAGCGGTTTTTGTTTTTGGTTTTGAGAATTTGAAGTGCGTCTTCCGAAAGTTCTCAGGTTCCAGTCGGGTTAGGAAGGAGAGTTAGAGAAGGCGGGGAGCGAGTTTTTAATTTTGTTTTCAGTTTCTTTTTGTTCTTATTTTAGTTCTGCCAAAGAGTCAAGCATTGCGTTCAGTCTAGCTTCGGGGTGGCGGCGAAGGTGGGAGGGAGGGGTTGTCAGAGTTGGAAGTCGTTACGGGTTCTAGAGATCGTCTTACGTCCTTTCGATGTCCATCATTTACTTCGGTTTAAGGTTAGAATTTCTTTTTTAATTTTCTTTTTTTTCATTTTGTGGGGGCATTGGTAGTTTGGCTTACGTATCCATCTGGCGCAGTGACACCACGTGGTCCACATTCTTGGAAAGCTGTGTCCTTGCTGCTACGTTCGTCCTCATCCAATTTTTATGTGAGACTTTTTTTTTTTGGTGGTTTTGTTTCTTCTAGTATTTCGGCGATTCTCAAAAGGAAATGGTCTTGTTCTACGAACGTTGGGCTCTCGAAAATACGACAAACGCTAAAAAACGGCATCGGTACTTTTTTCTCCTTCAAAGGTCTGACAAACACAACTTACAAGTGTGGCTAATGAAGTATATACTAAAATATACACACACGAAAAAAAAAACCATCCATTCCTTCTGCTTTCCCACAGAAAACTAGTCAAGTAATGGACCACAACCCTCTTATGGGTACCGGGACGTTTTCCAAACATTTGAGTCACATGCATCTTCTGAAAAGGCGCTCGCCAAACGATGAGTCCGAGAAGGTGTTTTCACCTGACCATTAGTTTCTAATCGTTACTTTAACGATTACTTTGTATTTTCAAAACGGCATATATTTCTCCCGGTTTGAGAACACACATTTAGTGCTGTCCATCATTATATTAGAAATATAGGATCACAAACTGCTCATCTTTTAAACCCACCATATATGGTAGGTGTCCTCCCATCAGAGATTTCGTTCGATGATATTTTTTTTTGTAAAAAACATGTAGAAACATAAGGGCGCTATTAGAGGGAGGGAAAAAAACTCGGTTACCAGGAATTTTCTTACCTTCAAAAGTAATTCGATCACTATTGTGATTACTAGCTAATAAAGGTAAAAAATTAGCCTGAAAACTAATCGAGTAAAAATAATTTGATTACATGTAATGAGTACCGCACAAGTGTGATATCCGGTCATTGTGGCACTGAAGCTTTACATGCTCAAGTTAGGTTCACTACCCCAGTAAAGATTTGAATTTTAGTTCGAAAAGCGTTTTCAGTCTCGTTACTACGTAGAAGAGTGGTCAGTGCTTAGAGTTCTCCACCGAAACATTGACGCACGGGAAGGTTTTAGAGCCTACTAACTTAAAACGTTAAAATGTGGCAATTTGTTTTTTTATTTCGATAGAAAATTTGGGCGAACCCTACGTACTTTCGCGTCTTTGGCTTAGTTCGGGGGTATGTATTTGTCATTTATCTGCTTTAGTTATGCATACAAGGGCGGGTAATGCGCCCCACGAAGGTTATATTATCTGTTAGCTTCTGAACGGCAAATACACCTGCCAAAGATATTATGTTTGTATCGATATAGTAAGAGATACACTTGAATTGCAATAATTCTACAACACTATACCCGTTTTCACCTCAAGAGCCGTAGTGAAAAAAGAAAGTCCGGCTTCTCGCGGTGCTTTCAGATATATGTTGGTGCATATTAGATTAAACAATGCGTTATTTTATCAAGACGTACATGATTCAAACGCCAAAAGCATCGCTTTTTCCTCCGACAACCAAATCTCGTAAGGACTACTTCGCGCCGCGTATGAACAATGCGCAAAACTTGCTTTTTCTTGAGGTGAAAACGGGTATCGTCGTTGGTCTTTCCCTTTGTCACGGGAGAACCGTTTCCGAGAAGTAAACCATAAGATCATAAAACTATGCAGATTGGTTTTAATGCGACAGATCTGAGCGGCTAATACAACTTCCAAGGGTCTCATTATGTTAATGTGCATATTATGTCCCTATACTTGTAAGAAAGAACCGTCGGCAAAAGTAGACAGACAAGAAGAATGTGAATTCTTTTTAAATGTGATAGAAGACATTATGGATGTCGACAAAAATATTCATAGACTTTCCACAGTAGTTCCTAAGTAGTTTTATAAAGAGAGGTTTACGCATCAGAAGACGATGCAGACTGCTGCCATAGTTCAACGAGCGTCTGCGCAGAAATTTTGACAAGATTTTTAGTCTATTGTGTTATGTGCGGCCGTGTAAAAAAGCTGCTTTCCCAAAGTCAGGAATTTTGGATCAGCTTCCAAGTTTATGCTTTGAATGTCTACCAGGAAGGTTTCAAGCCGATAGGTGGTGTCTGCAATTACTCCTACAAAACTCAACCATACCGAGCTCTCAAATGCGATATTTTAATTCTGCTGTAATTAACAGTTTGTTAATTCAAGCTTACTTCTCGATCCTCTCCGCTACTTTCGTAACCGGCTGGCCTTCCCATTCCGGTAGTCACCAGTACCGGTACGCATTAGTATATTGAAGTTCTGAACAAGAGTATCTTTGCACTCTAACTTCCCTACATACCTTAAGAAGTTTGACGTATTATGTCAAACATGTTTTCCAACGTTCCGTACAATTTGACACGGTAATATGTTTCTAGTCGTTCGACGTATCGTTATATTGACAGCCGAGGCCAGACGCGCTTAATAAAATTAGTCTCACTTCATTCTTTATGTCCCATTTTGTTTCTTCACCGTGTGCAACGTAACAGCACAATACAAAAAATAATGAAAGTTGAGAACAAACTAGTCCTTCTAAAGCTTTGCTGAACTCCGCTTACAGCGGCTACGTCGTTTCGGGGTCAGCATTGTAAAGTGCGCACCAGAAAAATCACCGCAGTATGTTGTTTTAGTCATAGTTGTGAGAGAGCCTTCTTTTCCGCCTTGAAAGTATAAGCGTGTCAGTTGTCACATGCCCTCTGCGTGGCTCCTTCGAAAATATTTGGATCACATTTCGAAGTCTTACCCTTCTACAGCCTGAGCGAAATGGATTGAACGCACTTTAAACTGACCGCATAAATCGGTTCCTTAATTTATCGCTCTGGGGTTTTCTAGAGATGTGCTCGAAGGTGGTGAGTTCATTAATTGAGAGCATGAATACATGAAACCTCCGGAGTCGAAACAGAGGAAACAAAAACTGGTTTGGTCTATGGAAAAATTATCGCGAAGCTTTTTATCTCAAAATCACAAGAAAAATCGCAGCGGGATATTTTGGCGTTTACTACGATTAAAAAATTTGTGTAATGGGAAGAAAATGGAATTGGCTTACCTATTCTTCACTTCATTTGGCCCAAATCAGCGCCACAGTGACACATAATAGTTTCTTTTGTGTGTACATGCAAAGTATGGGGAAAATATAGTTTTTGTTTTATTTTTCTTGATTTACTCAGATGAGCTAATGCTTCCACAATTGTAACGCACACTTCCAGCAACTTCAGGCGCCTCTGTAGTCAATTTGATGCGGTCAGTTTAAAATGTGTTCAATCCATTTCGCCGACGCTGTAGATACTGATGAAAGTATTTTTAATACTACCCTAAATACCTTATGGAGTACATATTTCGCATCATTTGAATTATACGCTTCTGGAGCATCTTCTAGACCAGAGGTCTCCTAACCCCAACCCGCGGGCCAGGATCGGCCCCGCGGAAGTTCACCGACCGGCTCGCGGTGGCTGTCCGCGGTCTTTCTGATGAAGCCCCGCCCGCTGTCCGCTTAAAAGAACGACGCCGCGACGCGCTTGAAATGCGCAAGTTACGATACCAGAAAGATGAGAGAACCTACATCGTCACGCGGGTCTTCTCGCCGTAGTATTAATTGAACTTTGTCATCATCAGGATTACCATTTTTTAACCCTTCATGTCTGCGCAACTATATAAAAATTCCATTGCGTTCTCGTGTGCATTCCGCTTTGTGTCCCTTGGCGGAACCATTTCACATTGTCAGCATTAGTTTTATCATTCTAACTAGTATGTTGCACTGCGTGAATATGTTAATGTTCCCATGCGCTTTCAATAATGACTGGTGAGTCTTCTTGACCACAGATATGTCGTCTAATGTCGACTTTAAATATTAAATTTCAAATTCAAGCATATGTAATAATCCACTTAGGTTTTTATTTTTATACTTACTATAACATTCATTTCTGCGTTTAATTGCTCATTTAGATTTATTCTATTAGTATTTCTTCGTTAATGATTAGTCTTTTTTTTTCCTCGGCACTCGAATCTGCGATAGATCGTTAATCCGGCCCCTTAGCCGAAAGGTTTGTCGACCCCTCTTCTACTACACTGACTCCCTGATATTTTTTAATGGCTAAGCTATGATCGCGTCTTTTTGCTACCAGTTTTTGAGGGAACTTTATGGTTAAACTTGGAAGTTAAATGGAGAAGAGCTAATCGTTATATTGTCCCTTAGAAAAAATTATTAATCCGTGGCAAATGCTTGGAGTTACAAATAGATCAGAGAGCGCACAAACCGTGGCTCCGGAAAACGAATACAGATCAAGAACTTAATTGCTTCGTTTTTACTAAGCGAGAGTTGCTTAATATAAGTTAGCAAGGCCGACCTTCAGGCCACCTAATCATAACCTCTCATTTTCTCACCAGTCTCGAGAGCTTGTTGATTTTAAAGTAATTGTTAGTGTCACTTTGAGTATCAGAATTTTACTCATTATAAACTTTCGACAGTCGTTCGTGAGTCGTGCAATTTTTCGGCGTCTTTATTCGTTACAAAATCGTGAAAGACGACATGAAAACGGTGTCGCAGGAGCCGCCTCTAAAAGCGACTCAAGCCTCAGACGTCACGGCATTGCGGTGGCGCTGCTGTCGGCATTGCGCATGCGCAGACGATTCACCTCACGCGAATCGGGTTTCTGCGCAGGCGCAGTGCCTACCACGCCTGATGCGGGTAAACGCGGGCTTGTTCGTAAACATCGTGTTAATGTATAAAGTATAAAAAAAGAAATGACGCGTATAGGTTAACTACGTCGCTGGTTTTCCTCCTGGTGTAACCAAAAGTTAGGAACATACATAATTTAAAAAAATTTCAAATCCTGGAAATAAAGTCGCCAGACGCGAAGTGTACTGCGGATGAACACGTATATTTCTCTCTTTAGAATTAATTAATTCTTAATTACAAAATAATAATTATAATTTTGCGGGACGCCTCGGACAATGTCTCCAGACTATGGTTTAGAGGTTAAAAGCGCTGAAAAAACAAACGGACAAGTGAAAGAGATTAACACCACAGAGCGCGCGGTGCTGCCCTGTATACAAAGAAGGCACTCCTCGGTGTTGGTCTCTCTGACTTGTCCGTTGTTTCGATTAGCGCTTTTAACATCTAAACTACGAATCACCCACTAGCCCAAGTGCACACCCTGCTGCAGACCGTGCTTTACACGACGCATTGGTAGGGCGACCGCGGTTTTATTTCATCACTTTCCACAAAGTTTCAAAGGGCTGGATCAAAGCAGCAGTGCTTCCCTTCGTCGCAGATCTTGCCATATGGGGACGCACGATCGAATTTTGAGCCCGGCAACAAGTATCTCATCGCGGCTCGCTCGTGAATGGATACACGATTCGCGTGCTTCGAGACGAAGACGCAGATGGCTCGAATGCATCTCTCTGAAAAGAAACCCGACGCGTCGAGGAATTTTCCCTATCGGAGCTCGGCGCGTGTACAAAGATACACTCCATACTCCGTTTCACGTTGGGACGATGAACCGCAGGGAACGCTGCGAGCTATTTGAGCCAATCCGACTGCTGCGTGAGTGTCACGTGACATCTGGGAGGGCCGCAGCTGGTCACGGGACCCGTTGGTTCAGTGCGACGTATTGGGCTCGGTTGGGTCGTAGCAGCGTTCCGCTGTGGTTCATCGTAGAGTAGGAGCGGAGTATACGGTCCGGCGTGGTGTTCATCTCGGTCTCGCCCGTCCAACAGCTGCGCTCGCTGAATGCCGAGTGTTGTTTATTCGTAGCGGAAGGGTTGAGCCGCGTCCGTTCCGTCTTTTTGAATAGAGGCGCGTCCTTAAGGGGGGAGCGTTTGAGCGGTCCACGCGGAGAAAATATGAATTGCGTCCTGTTAGTTCGTGCAGACGGCTTTTTTTCCCGCTCCGAGTGTACGGGCGAAACAACACAAACTCAGCAAGCCCCGGTTTTTGTTTGTCTAAAATCTGATAGCCAGATTAAACGGTGTTCGCTTTAACCTCTCGGCAAGGCGTATAATCATAATGTTCCCGAATCCAACCAAATGAAAAACCAATCTGTTCTAATATCGGGACATTCACACCGTGGGTACATCCAGAAAATATAGAAGTATTTTGAAATTGGCTAAGGCATCGTATTATGTTGGCTAAAATGTAGCCGCAGATATTTTTTTTCATTTGTTGACTCGGGCAGCGATTTATGCAACTGATAACGAATATTACTGACAGGAATGAAACATATAATTTACATTGATTTGATCCTAACGTTTGGGTTCTCTGCTTCTACTACATATGCGCGGCAATTCGTGAAAAAAAAGAAACGGTGTTCCTTCTGTAAAAATGCCACGCGCACCCATACGACCCATATCCCATAATACCATACAAAGGACCCACACGAAGAAAAATAGGAAAACTAAGTAGATACTACCATGCCTAAGTACCAACTAGCCCACCTCGCAGTTTTATATACCGAAAACTAAGTAGTTTTACCAGCAAATTTCATAATTTTACGTGATTTAAGACAATCTTTCTTATGAGTGTATTATCGACATTAAATGCACAAAATACGGTCTATGGTGTGCACCCCACCCATTTGATTTAACTATGGCTAATTGCATAATTATTAAAAATAGGTGAAAGAAAACAATACCTTTTATGTGCAATCTGAGGAGTAAAATATGTGTGGCAACCATGACCAAACATCTAATGAACCGCTGAGTTCTTCATAAAAAAAGTATACATATTATTTGTGTTTTTTTCAATGGTAATATGGCATGTGGGCCATTGAGGGCACAATATTATTTTTTCTTTTCGATAAGATTTCAAATGGAATTTTTTAATAGATTGGCTCGGGACGTAAGACGCTTGAGTACGCAAGGCACTAATATTCTTATTCCAAAACTGCATCTTTGATGCTGGTGGCTCGTGCTTTTATTTTCTATACTTCGCTTCCAATAACAAATGGATCTACGTTCGATTATTTTTTTTTCAGTGTAACCAGGGAGTTTTTACTTTCTGCGGATTGCAATCTTTGGCAAGACTTATACCTAGGCCAGACGGGCACGTTAAAGGCCTTCAAAACGAACTCCCTTTAAGAGGTCGACGAACCATGTACAGGCCGATAAGCGCAAGATTGCGAGCTAATTCCCCGATTCTTTGAAGGAGTTCGTTCTGAATGCCTTTAATCTGCCCGTCTGACCCAGGTAATACACTGTCCAGGAATTTTGACACGAAATGCGGTCATCTCAGATGACTGTTCTTAACACACTAAATGTTTACAGGAGTTGAGTGTTCCAGAGAGTTAAACCACTGGGAAGCGACAACGTCCTCTGCCTCAAACAACCTTAGCGGAGGTTGTTTTAATGGCTACAACGAATAATGATTGCATATACTATTTCGTTTTACTTGGGTATACATTCCTTGACCCCAAAGATAGTATGCTATAGTGTGTGAAGTATTGACGAGAACAAAGCAACATGCTTGACCACTTTGTAATTCCGGATCTGGTAATCTACGACTGAGTATCTTTCAATTGTCGAGTTTATAACTGCGGTAGATTAGTCAATCTGTGCATATAACAATTGTACGTGGTGTGTGTTGCTGATACGCTTTTTGCTCATTAAACAAATATCTCTAGTATGCTACTATAACATGGCGTGTTTGGCATCACCCTAAGTGTGTTGGTTGAACAAACCGTGCTCCACTGCTGCTGCTTTTTTGTGGGGCTTGGGAGCAGTCGAGTTGTTTTTAAACAGCTTTTTTTTCTCGTTCCCCACAACATTGTGTTTGTTTCAAAATAAAAGTAGTTTTACTATTATTATTATTTCTATAGGGGCACTAAACCACTTTCTACGATTGTCTATTCATGGTCATTCATAACTCTGTTTATGAGGCTCTAACCATAAAAATGAACGAAAAGAAACATTACATTCATGTGCTGACCGATATCTCTATTAAAATCGGTATCAAAAGATCGATTACCCTAGAACTATCACTGACAACCAGGTGGCGCCGTTGGACGAGGAAGAGCAGGGTTCTGCCCTCCTCGTCTGATGGCGCCATCTGGCGTTGATCTTTTGATACCGAATTTAATAGAGAAATCGGCCACGCACGCAAAGGCGCATTAGAATGTTTAGAGCCCATAGATTGAGTTATGACCATAAATAGACTATCGCAGAAATTTGTCTCAATGCCCCTTTAAAGGGCAACTCCGCTTCATTTTTGATATTTAGAAAACTATGCAGCCCTCTTCAGTATCATATAGGAAGACCCCACGTCAAATATTACGTTCTAATTCCGTCCAGTATATTTCATAAACTGGCCAGCAAACTTTCAAATGAGCCAAGTCGCCGAAATCTGCCAACTCTAGCGTGCGACGTGAGGCGCAATCGTCAGCGCAGTCAATGCGACGGAGTTGGAGTGGCAAACGTTGAACCACTACGCCAGAGTCATGACTACGTCATTCTCACGTTTCGTTTGTTTTTACTCTCAGAGCGGAATTGAACGATGACGTCATGAGTTTCTCCTCCCGGCGTTGGCTCCCACCGGCGTCCACGTGATCGCCGTAACGCGGATGCGCTAGTTTGCGCTGCCCTGGCGCGTTTATCGCATGTCCGGTTTCTCCGCTCCCCCCTCTCCTCTTTCGTGTTCTCCGCTTCCCCTCTCCCCCGGGCCATCACCGTCCACGCCATGCGAAGCGACCTGCCCGCGTCGCGTGTCCTGCACCTCCGCCCCCACGAACGTCACAAGACCACGTGGCTCGACGTGACGTGGCCATGACTTTGATGACACGAGATCAATGTTGTCTGACGCAGCCGAAGTTTCGGTTTCGGTATCAGCAGATGTTTAAATTGAGATTATACAAATAATATTCCACATTTCGCGAATCCGAAGACGTAGAGCTTTTCAGTAGTGCTTTGTGAAATGGAATCACATGCAAGCCTACAATTTTTTCGGAATTGAGAGCGGAGTTGCCCTTTAAGGCTAGTTCACACACTCTGCAACTGCCCGCGACCGACGGCATTAAAACCTCTTTAAATCTCTTACTACGAGAGATCACAGTGGCGTCACCTATCGGGTAGTCGTCGAACACTTGCGATTTTGGTTTATTTCCTACCTTTTGTTTCAGTATTGATTAAAAAAAAAAGAGCTGACAAGATTATAAACGTTAATTTCTTATAGATCTCGCAAATACTGCTAGACAGTAACACATGAAATGGAGTTCTGGGGCCCTTTCCAGCGGCAGTCTCGAACGAAGCGACCGGGCAAAAAATGCTGAGTCACTGAGCTGTGGACGCATGCGCAACGTCCGATATACCGCACAGCAGATCAACAGCGCATGCTTGAAGGCGTTCCACAGCCCAGCATACAAAGATGGCAGCGCGCAGGAGGCGTTTCCAGAACAGTTCATAGGCTCCCCACGGGAGCCAGAGTTGCGCGTCTGTCTTCCACGTGCCGCCGCGCCGCTATTCGACGAGATCCGATCACGTGAGGAGCCGGATCAAGTCCCCTGCAGGAAAGTAGACGTTGCACGCGCCCTGGCGTACGCTCCCCTGCTTTTGAGCGCGCCGCGCGCCTAAAACGCCGCGGCGCCGCTATTTGCCGAATTCACTCACGTGACGAGCAGGATCAACATGCCGTGCAGGAAAGACGGCGCTACGGAGATGAACGCGCAACTCTGGCTCCCGTAGGGAGCCAATACAAGAACTCTAGGTGTTTCCTCTTGCCATAAGAGATCAAAATAACTCGATCGTAACATAACGTGCGTAAACGAGTCATTAGGGTGATGCCGAACTCGCGATTAAGGGCGGCCCTCGAATACCCTGCGACAATCTGATTTACACCCTTAAGGGAGTCAAAGCTCTATAGGCTTTGTCCAATGTTTTGTTCGTACGCTTGTTGGACAGAAGCGATACTTTCGTAATATATATAAAATAACTAAGGTAGGGGCGAAACTTTTATTGGTTCAATATGCTTAGAAAGATTTAAGTGAAACATATGCAGCTAGAAAATGCTACGTTCGCCCACGCGCACGAGCCTTGAATGCGCTGTTTACGCTTAAATTATGAAGCGAAGATCATAGCCTCCTCTATACTCACAAAGCCTGGCAGTTCGACGACGGAGCCATAGAGTGCCCGGTCGCAGATTTGAAGCACGAGGATCTGGTAGCACATGAGCATTTCTCAGGGGGCCTGTAATCAGCGTACAGCTTTTGCAGTGCCCAGTACCCGAAACATGGTTTTCAAACCCGACGAGAAAAGAAGCGGTGGCACCAGGAACGCGAGGAGCACGAGCGGACATTCCATCGCTCGGGACAAGTGTGTTTCGGCGTCTCGCCGCAGCGGGGCGCCCGTTACATGCCTCTCGTGTGCCGCTCTACCTTTTCACTTGCGGCGGCCGGGTCACGTGGCGATCTGCCAGGCTATGTCAGTATAAAGGAGGCTATGCATAGACATAACTTTGTGAAGGGCAGGTGGGATGTGGGATGCATACACCTGTAAATATTACTAACGCGTTCCGGGTAAAACAGTATAAAGTCTGCGGTTGCGCGCCAAATAACGCGAAACGAAATCAGAATTCACTCGTAACTTTTTAGTGTTCTTAGCTCAAATAAAAGGGAAGTTTAAAATTACGAAGCGAAACCCACACCGCCGTTTTCATAATACATTCGAAATTTACAAACAAACGTGCGAGTTTCCTGTAGCAAAATAAGATGTATAAATGAGGCGTTGAACTAATTTACTCGGAGTGCTCACATTTCGAGAACAGCAGACACGGTGGAACCGCGAGCATTCCCGTAGTAACGCAACGATTTCGAAAGCAACCGAGCATAATACGTGCTACTTCGTTGTTTAGGCCCGAGACATAAAACACACCCTCAGACCCAAGTCCACCGACAATCAAAACAGGGATCCTAACAGTCACGCTGAAAATCCCGCCAGTCCAGCGCAATCCCCATTGCTAGGGCTCAAATTCCTGCTTATTATTTTTAAGTGGAGAAGGAACGAGTCAGAAAGAAAGAGAAAAAAGAAAAGGAAATAGGAAGATAGGAAGGCAGTTGTTCGCGCCTCTGGAGAACTTAGTAGACTTGAGTAAGACACGAGCTTATACTTCATAACCGCTTTTCATTTTTCATGGATGCGACGAGGAGCTTTGCTCTCTGGTAATTCTGGTGCACGCCGTTTTAAGTAAAAACACAACGAGAAGTTCACGATTTCTAGAAGAGCACTACTAGGCAGAAATTAAAGAAAAAGGTGGAACGGGCGAAAAATAATTACTGCGCAGCTAACTATTAGTTTAAGCGAGTGCCATATAACAAAACCGAACTTCTATGTCTTCCTTTTGTTTTACTCTTTAATTTTGTTCTTCCCGCGGCAATTGCCTGAAGCAGACGTTCGCGAAATTTAATTTTCGCGGAAACAAGGAAACGCTTCTTCTTCTCCTTTTTCAGGCAAAACACCTAAAAGAAAAAAAAAGGGAATAGTTTTACCGCCTTCAGAATTATACCGCCTCGCAATCATTCCACAGCCCGCGTTCCTGTTTCTAAAATTTTTCCTGGTTTTCCCACCCGTTACACTTTGCAAGGTTTGATCCGCTTAAATATTACAAAAAATAGAAGTTATTAGCAAAAATAAAATACCGACCGCTCTCCGACATTTTGGTAATTAAGCTAGGTGGTGCTGTTGCGTCCCTCCTCCCTTTTCCCAGCGTTCCCAGCGTGCGTAGCTGCGCCCACTGGCGGTGGCGTAAGAAAACGATCTCTGGGGAAATAATTGCTCCCTTTTGTTCTGCTGGATCCCCAAAACCCTCCGGACCTCCCCATTTGCGAGTTTCCCCTGCTCTCCGCGTTTTTTTTTCTTCTTTCACAGTCTGAAGAGAAACAATGCCAACTCCCCAATTCCCTAAAGCGGAACCGCTTTCCCCTTTTACTGCCTGCTCCTTTCACTCCGTACTTCTTTTATCTTATTTATCTTAATAAATTTTCCCCAAATTTTGTTCTACCGCTGAACGCGCGTTCAAAATGGGAGCTGTACCGTGATCACTCTCGTGATCACAACACGCAAACGTCGCGCCGAAAAAAAAAAAGAAAGAAAGAAAGAAAGAAAGAAATACATGTAAAACCGTTGCGGAATTTTGTAATGAAACAAAAATTAGAGTGAAAGAAACAGTTCGAGCCTTTCCTAACGAACAGACGCAGAATTCCCCAAACTTTAGGATCAAATGTTATGTTTTGTTTCAGCGAGGAAATAACTAGGTTAGCAACCATATAACAAAAACTGGCACAAACAAATCTTAATTCCACCATTACGTCTAATTATTATTATGAACGTTTGTTAAAACGAGTGGCGGTTGGTTTAGGCAAAAATGGGGAATATATTGTATTTTCGGCGCTGCCAGTGTCAGGAAAGTGCGTGAAACTCCGAATTACATAGGCTGAAAACAAAGAAAAACACGAGAGAGAAAAAAAGCTGCTCCTGGGTATTCAAATTTCCTTTGTTTCATCCTGGACTTGTCCTGTTTTTTTATATTACAATTTAATTTTTTTCATACCGCAGTTTGCGAGAGGAAATGAATGGAAACTGAAACAAGTGAAAAATAGCCATGATAAACAGCGAGAACCCAGATAATGTTAGCGCGCGTAAAAATAATCTTTACAATTAGGAAACGCACCAACAGAAGCCGCGGAGTATTCGGCTTTCAACCCAAATGTTAAAAAAAGCGACGCCTGGCGGCTGCTTTTGCCAACCGTCCTCCTTCCTCCCCGCGATTCATTTGTCCCTGTCGCTAAGCCTCGGCCTCCCCCAGGCGGCGCTGCTTTCTGTTTTTGACTCTGGCTATTGTTGGCTAGCGTCTCCGCAAGTGCCAGGCCTAAATTAACTCTTTCGTTCCACTTATTTCTGCTTTTGTTGGGTATTAAAAATCTTCCGTAATTTAAAGCAGCGCCTGCTACGAAATGGTTCTCTCAGACTCGGTCATGTAGGTAGTGGCAGAAAGAGCTTAGCTTTTTTTATTTATTTAGTCTTGTATAACTATTCTTCCTATAAGGGTGTGTCCATAAAAATCTACTGGTACTAAATTTTCTACAAGGTCGGTGCATAATATATGAAAGGCGGGTCTATGCTATCGTGCTTTTTTCAACGTGAAGTCTGGACACAAATGTAGACCATCGGCAAGTCAAAGATGTGATACAGCTCAAAAGATGACTTTCAACACAAATGTGTATTCATATTTGTGGTGGAAGCCGTCATTCTCCTATTTGGTGAGTTTGAAAACACAAAATGAGGTTGGAATCTTCCCATCAGAGCTCGTTACACCTTTGGTAACAGAAAAGTAAAA
Source organism: Ixodes ricinus (assembly GCA_037355805.1). Classification (NCBI taxonomy): domain Eukaryota; kingdom Metazoa; phylum Arthropoda; class Arachnida; order Ixodida; family Ixodidae; genus Ixodes; species Ixodes ricinus. The sequence goes on along the minus strand of JAZHYW010027958.1, from coordinate 47,523 downwards.
AAAAATTAGAAATAAAATTAAAACTGAAATTATATCAATAAGGAAGCAGTGGAACATTTACTGTTTTACAGATCATCGCATTAATCAAACAACTCACAAAGTCGTCGTGGCACGCTCTCACGCAAGTCCTCCTGCTGTTTCAAAGATGTCATCGGACTCCGAGTCTATAGAGTCAGGGAGTCGGTTCCAAATATTTGCGTAAGCAAAAACTAAGCATTGAAACTATTTCCCAAATCCTCAGGTTGGGATCTGTTTATTTATTTATTATATTAATTTACTCCCAAGATGCCCATTAGATCACAGACGGAAGCTGAACGCACATATCGATGCCAATTAAATCAACTAAGGGGACTGTTCAGTAAGGGTTTGTTCAAAAAGGACACCATCAGTAATTGCAGCAAAATTGAAGCGGGAAGGGTGTTCCAGTCATTTGATGTTCGAGGTATTGCACCAAATAAAAAGAAACAATGGATGTAGAGCTTTAAATAAATGTGTAATGATGTGAAGTTGTGCCTGAAACTTAAGAACAAAGGTGCCAGCATCTTGCGACGGCGATGGAAGGACCACTGTTTCCAAGCAGCCGCTGCTTCTATACGCACGACGAGCTCAGAAATGTTCTTGACCAGTGTTTAGAAGAGACGACGACAGCCAAGATTGGGCTCTTAACTCTCCAGAAGTACATTGACTAATGAAGGAAAAGGACTAGGCCTTGCAGGATTCAAACCCGTTTCCTCCGCGTGATAGTTGCGTCCGTTGACAACTTCGGTGACGCACGTGGCAGTATAAATGGAACGCTTAGCATCGAAACATAATAAATATGGTCGAGGGGAGCTGAGTGATCATATGGTTCCAGCATCGTTTCTGACGGAGTAACGAAATATAATGGTAAAGATTGTGTTTCTGCAATACCAAATGTATGTCGGTGGTTATGTAATAGCTTCGAACCCCACCAAACTGTTCAGAAACGAACGCCAGGAACGTCTGCCGAGGGCTGAAGAGTTTTTTTCGAATCCATTCACACTTGTACTAAAGTGGAATACAATAAGTAGCAAATTGCAACCAGTTTATTAATCCGCTGTTTTCGTGCCGGAATTTCAGCTCACTATACAAATTATTGAATGACCACATATATACTGGTATCTCGCCGTATTTTCGTTACTGTAAGAGAAGATTGTGGGGACGGGATGCAGCCCCATCGCACGCCCTCCAGCCAAGCCGACCGCAGGCACTATTTGTCAGACAGTCGCCCGCTCTCCAAGTTTTACAAGGCGATGAAGATGGCGAGGGAATAAATATTTCACGAGCCAATAAAGACGTCCGCCAGGGGTCGGTCCCCCGCAGATGTCGCTACGGCCAGGCATTGTACTGACCGGAAGCCGGTTGACCGGAAGTAGACGGCGACAAGAAGCCAAGCCCCGCGGTCCAATCGCTGTCCCATTAGAAACCCGCTAGTAGTAGTCCAGATATCAGCGAGCACTGACATTCCGAGCACGGTGGCACTGACAAGAAGGCACCAAAACCATCGCCCATACAATGGCGAGTAACGCAGAAGTCGAGAGGAATTATGATTGGTTGGAAGGAGAGACCGGAAGTTTCTGAAAATGGCTCTCGACGGGGTCTTTCCGGTCTCTTCGGGTTTTCTGCTTCGATTGTTAGTCTGATGTAGGGGGGGGGGGGGTATTCTTGAGAATAAGGAAAGGGGTTTGATCGACGATTGCTCAAGACGCGATTTTGATGGTGCTTCTGGTGTTTTTGCTGGTGTTCTTCTGATCATCAACAGTCATCGGAAGTCGTTGCGTTTTAGTAGAAATCGTTAGTTTAATCAGTTTTACCTCAGATATTAAGTTTATCGATATGTGAGCGTGATCTTCTGGGACGTGCGCTTGTTGCATTTTAATGGGAATATCGCTAGAACGTTCAATGTTTTTCTGTTAGGCTTCGAGTTTTTATTATCCTTTGTCGAAACGGCATAGCTATGTTTTGATTTATAATTATTGCATAATATTTTTGGCATGGTTATTCTTTCCTGTGCCTCAATACTTTCAGTACCAAAACATTCGAAGAATTAGGATAGTCTAAAATGGACAATACAGAAGCATTGCTGCCTCTGAAGCATGCCATGGGGACTTTAATGTTCTCGTATTTTTTGTATGTTTAACTTTACAGATATTACTAAAGTCTGAGTAGTGACTGTTTAACATTAATAACGCAATCACAATTAAAGAAAAACAATATCACACTACACTCTTAAAAAAGGGTGTATCATTACACCCTTTGTCCCATACAATACACCCCAAAACTTCAGTTCGATGTACAGTGCATTGACGTCGATCTGACGGTTCTAACTTTCACCAAAGGCTTGATAGCCGTGTGGTACAGCTTATTAAAATAGTTAATGTACGTTTTACAGTCTACAAAAAAAAATAATCAGGGTTTTCTTGGCCTGACTGCCAAACCTCAGTGTATCCTTTCTGTGGTCTTTGATGCGTATTTGAGGTATTTAATAAGTTATATTGCACCGTCATCAAGCCCCTCGTAAAATTTGGGGCCGTCTGTTCGACTCTAGTTCGCTGTACGTCGAACTATTTTGGGGTGCATTATATGAGACAAAAGGGTGTAAGATGACACCTTTTTGTTTTAGAGTGTAGGCGGTCGTGCCGACGCAGGTTTGCGCTGCAGATTGGTTTCGGAGTTTAGTCCGGCAGAGAATGGCGACGTTGTTAGCCACCGTGCATGAGGTGCTCAGCCGGTGCAATATAACTGCTGACCTGCGGATTTTAACGCGCATCACGCAATAGCGTTACATGCATACACACTGGAACTATGCTAATCCAGATCGAAACGGGCACTAGGGAGATCGAACTCAGGATCCCTGGATTCTGCAGCGCGAGCTTTCGCTACACGTGCTCCAAGCTGCTGTACGCTAGCACACTCGGCCACGGATCCCCCCAAGACAAACACACACCGCTACGTTGCTCGTCACCGTCAAAACGGGCAGGGGAAAAAGTAAACTGCAGTTTAAACGCGTCGAATGACACTCGCAAAAGCCATGGCATAGACCCCCCCCTCCCCCCCTTCCCTTTGTCAATCTCCACGATCATCCCCCAGAGCCAACACACTGAAACCATCGATCATCGAGGGTAACCTCAAACGACACAGTCTCTACAAAACCAATAATACCACACGACCAAACCTCTTTCCCAGCACCCGATTCCCAAGAAAAGGGCCAACGGTGCAGCGTCTCCAACCAACCGGACACATAACAACAAACGCAATATCAACAACAACAACAGTTGCTCCAGGACTGCATCCGCTTGACCCGCGGTCAAGAAACGGGATGGTCGGACGAGGGTCGAGGGTCCCTCGGGAGTCTTGAAGGAAAAGGAAGGGGGGGGGGGGGTTCCTCTACTTCCCACGAGGTCAAGAACCCTACAGTTCCAGACGACGACATCTGTCTCCTGGTGAACCCTTTCGAGTCGCCAGTCTTCCAGCAGAACGCGCACAACCTGCAGGTACGTATCCCCGAAGGTGTACCATTTGTCCTATAGTCATCGGGTCACAAGACTTGTCCAGACGGTGGGCCCTTGTCGTCCGGATTTCGGGGTCTTTTGCGGTTCTATTGTGGATTTTGAAAGGTTCATGGAGAGACCCGAAAAGTCGTCCGGGAGGGTCAGTTTGGATGCTTGGCGGAGAGGATTGTTAAAGACGCAGACTAACGGGATATGGAGGGGTTGGAAAAGGTGACCGGGGGGCCGGCGGAAGTTGAGGCTTCTGTCGCCTGCTTTTTCGTGTTTGAGCTATTGCTTGTTAATAGGTGTTCAACGGCTTGCTGAGCGAATCGACCAAGAGTGCAAAAGGAACGAATTCGCATGCAACATCAGAAAATATGCGAACGGCAAGTATTGCCATTTTAAAATGTCTGAAATGGAAGCCTGGGCCTGTAGTAAGGCATGATGATCCAAACGTACAACAAAAACAGACGGGACAGATGTGAGAAGACACAGAATCGCTGAATTTACAACTAAAGTCATGCGCATTTTGTTATGCCATGCATGTTTTTAAATAGGTTTTTTGTTTTTGGTTGGACAGTTGAATAAAGGTTGTGGATGTGTATTGTTAAGTGAATGACGAGGTCGTTCGAAAGCTGACTTATTTTAGTATATTATAGACATTACTTATTTATTGAAAGTACCCTCAGGGGCCAAAGACATTACAGAGGGGAGAGCATATACATGAAACAAAGATAGTAAAACAGTAACAAGTCATTATAATTAAATATACAACAAACAAACAAACAAAAACAACAGGCCATGGGTCACTGCTAAAATAGGTAGTGATGGAATTCCTAAACCGGTTAGTATCAGTTATAGTAGTAATCAACCCGCAGAGGTGATTCCTTCCTCGGCTGTGCGGAATAAAAAAGAAGATTGTAATGTTGTGGTAAATGAACTTGGAACTCCAACTTTGTGCTGATGGTCAAGACGGGATGAAATGTAAAAGCGGGGAGCAGTCTTCTGATTGCGTAGGAGAGGATTATGAAAATAGATTTTATACATAAATACATAATATAGAAGACACGAGGAACATTGCTGAGTAACCTAATCTAAAGAACTCACTGGACGTAAATGAGGGTTTCCCATGAGACTAGGGATGCTGCCAATGATTCAGAACAAACAAAGGCCGCAGATGCCTTATTTGGTGCAGATTCCAGATGCGACACTGTTAGCGCAAGCGCGATATTGGCGATTCGTTTTCCTTTTAAATATTGGGGGGCTCCACACTTTATCGCTTGGATGTTTCGTTTAATTGAGCTTTTATCTTTCAACTAGCAGTTTTGAGGACACTCATTCGAGTCAAACAAAAAACGTAAAGAACCAGCAAATTGCTCTATTAATGCATTTATTTTAAGTGACCAACAAACAGTTTGACGCCCCTTAGTGGTGCACTTATCAATGTCAGATAATAATCAAATTGTTCGGACACGATAAAAAAAGAGGAAGGTTAGGACCACACAATGGTAGCAACACACTGTCTAAATTTACGCTCTTCATCAAAAATATCTAGGTTAACGTTTCCACAAATCTGCTCTAAACAATTGTACGTCGTTTGAAGGCGTGTCATGGGTGCAGGGTGATGTAAATCAGAAGGATAAAGCAAAGAATAAAGTCTACTAGACCTACACGGAACGCGGAAGTAGACGTGACTTAGTAGCACTGGTGAATCGATTATACCATTTACGATCTTATGCAGAAACATTAATCCATGGATCGTCCTTTTGTTGTGTAACCTGTCCAATTGCACGAGGCCAGAAATTCTCTCATAACTCTAGAAATCATTCGGTCGAAAATAACGATCACACAATACACGATTGGATTTACGTTGAACACGCTCAATTACACTTGAATTAGTCACTCCAGTACAAGTCCATACATTTGAGGCATATTTGGCATGACTACGCACCATTAAAGAAAACAAACGTAAAAAACAAAATGGTTGAAAAAATCTGCGCGTTATTCGCGTAATGGCTCCCAGAACTCTTAAGAAAGCGTTCCTAATTGTAGTTACGTGATGATTGAAATTAATTGCAGTATTCATAGAAAGTCCAGATCACAGATTACCTCATCATAAATAATATCGGTGGAATCTAATGTTGAAAAAGAGCGCATCGAAAACACGAGGACAAGGAGAGGAATGAAAAACAGAAGACAGACAAGCGCTTGTCTGTGTCTGTGTTCCGTTCCTGGCCTTGTCCTCGTCTTTCTGTGCGCCATTTTTTCATCATGTTCAAACAGTACCTACTCGCCCAGCTTACCACCTTACACAGTTTGAATCTAATGTATACGAGAAATCCAAAAATATCGTGCTTTCTAGAAAAATACATAACTTTATTTGACTCGTTTAAGAATAAGCCATTTGAATAACACCAAGCGAAATAGAGTCTACGTATATCACGCTGAAGACATTCACAATCTTCAGCCACTTGAACCACCATGAACAACGTAATACCATCAGCAAATACCAACAACTGAGTGTGTTTAACACAAGAAGGAGATCATTCACGAAAATAAAAATAAAAACAGTAAAGGACCGAAGATACTGCCCTGAGGAACACCACAGGTATATAAGAAAAGAACAAATAATCTACCTGACACCTGCACAAAGTTTACTCGATGTGATAGATCGCTATCAAACAGACGACAGTACGTAATGGACAGACCGTAACTAGAGAGTTTACTCAACAGTAGCCGATGGTTTACTCTATAAAAAGCTTTGTTCATATCAAAGTATACTACATCCGTTTCTATTCTGCTGTGTGGAGATGGTTATACTTGACTCAAGAAGGAACATGGGTTTGTTTCTGCAGAGCGGCCTTTCATGAAACCATGTTGTTCAGAAATAATCTTCCGACAGAAATATGCATAGAGGCGAATGTGCAGGACAATTTCATGAACTTTCGACAGACTACAGAGGGTAGAGGCAGGCCGATAGTTGTTCCAGATTCAGAGTTTTTCCAAGCGGCAGGAAATGTTTCAGATTCAAGCGATCAGTTCCCAAACCAATGGTGGCACGCAATGTATACATACTAAAAGTTTACTTTCAATGATGTAAATTATCTTGTCCCAGGGCTAAGACCCTAAAAGTATTAAAAAAAAGAAACATCGTTTGGATGCTGGTAATTACCCTGAAAATAGGATGCTGTCGATTATAGCATCCTCCTAGGAGTACTGTTTTTACGAGAAACATGTCTACAAACAACAAGCACATGCAGTTCTCACATCTACAAATGTCCGCACATCCGCACGTCCTCACATTCATACGTGAGAGGAATCCCAATCCTGTTGACTTCTGCCTTGCGTTATATTATCGGCAATTGGATGATACTCATTCAATAATAATAATAATAATAATAATACTTTATTTTCCATTTCAAAAAAATGGCGGAGGCCGAGAAAAAAAGCCGTGTTTAAACGGCTTGACGAGCCCTCGGCCCCCGTTACATTCGACAGCGGCGACTCTTTAAAATAACTACAAAAACATAAAAACTAACACTCACACACTCAATGCACAATATGAACAAAATCAAAGGGAAAAGAAGCACACATTCACATCACATACACAAATCAAACAATTTCATCACTACGTAACCACTGATAACGAGTGTTGAAAATAAAATCAGTCATAACAAAAATCGTACATTAGTGAACGTATTTCATTCATTGATAGATTCTCTGGAAAAATATTATTGGAACAAAAAATGTTTAGGAGTTTAGGTAGCCTGAATGATAACATTTCCTTGCCGATGTTCAATCGACAGGTAGGTACGCTCCAGCGCTCAGGGTTTCGAAAGCGATAATGGAGTGTATGTTCTCTTAAATGTGACAATTGGGTTAAGTAACTATTAGCAGTAAGCAATTCATTTCTAAACTTTACTGCAAGTCTATAATTATACATTTTGTGAATTAATACTATATTATACATTCTGAACAGGCTTTCAGTGTGCGAATTAAAAGGTACATTAGCAATTATGCGGACTATTCTTTTCTGAAGCATATGTATTTTACAAAGATTTGTTGCTGTAGTTGTACCCCATACTAGGTGACAATAATTTAGTTGAGAAAAAAACAATGATTTATACAATAGTATTTTTACTGATGTCGGAAGTATATACCGATTCCGATGTAATAAGCCCACCACCTGCGATAACTTTTTACTTATATATTCAATATGGCTATCCCATGACATATTATTTGCAAACACAACTCCAAGGGTCTTGAAAGACTCGACCAAATCAATCCGCTCAGAATTTAGAAATAGAGAGCCTATGGAAGAGACAGTTTTATTTTTGGGACGGAACAACATTGCCTTCGTTTTATTGGTATTAATTTTTAAAGCATTTCTCTTGGTCCATGTAGTAATTTTATCTAACAGGATGTTAGCTCTAGACACAAGCTCATCTGCCCTATCATCAGCTAAAAGTATGGTCGTGTCGTCTGCATAAATAATAAATTTTGATGATGGGTCACTGTTCACAATATCATTTACGTAGATGTTAAAGAGAAATGGTCCTAATATGCTACCTTGAGGTACACCTGACGAAATTTTGTTTATTGTCGAATTAAAATTATTGCAGCACACATACTGCTTCCGATAACCAAGATATGACTGAAAAAGGCGTAATGGTTGACCGCGAATTCCATAATACTGAAGTTTTTTAGTAGTAGTTCATGGTTTAAATAGTCAAACGCTTTAGTAAAATCGATAAAAATTCCCAGTACTAACTTTCTGTTTTCAAGATTGCGCAGAATAAATTCCTTTTCCTCGAGTAGTGCCAGTTCTGTTGATTTATTTTTCTGAAAGCCAAATTGGGATTGTGTAATCATATTGTATTTTTCAAAGTATTTAGCCAGACGGCTATGGATAAGTTTCTCAAGCCCCTTGGAAAATACAGGAAGGATTGAAACTGGTCTATAGTTATTTAGATCATTCTTGTCACCTTTCTTGTGCAATACAGATATCTTGGCAATCTGCATGCGTGCAGGAAATATACCGATAGATATACATAAGTTAAATATATGTGTAATGCAAGGTGCTATTAGGTCTAGAACGTATTTAACTGGTTTTACTTGAATATCGTCTGCGTCTCTGCACGTAGTGTTATTTAAATTCATAAACACCGAAAATAACTCAGTCTCAGTAACTGGTTCTAAAAAAATAGTGTTCTCGGTACTTTTTTTAATATAAACACAGGCTTCTGTACTATACGGGTGGATATTTAAGTTTACAAAATGGTCGTTAAACGCATTTGCCAATGCAGTTCCTACAAGTTCCTTGCCTTCAATAATCAGATTTTCTATACTATCATGCTGCCGATTTCGTTGCAAAACTGAATTAACTTTTTTCCAGATAATATCTGTGCGTTGGCTTGACGAGTTTAAGCTGTTTTGATAATAGGTAGCTTTGGCTTTTTGGAGTTCCTTAGTCAGTTGGTTGCGATAATTTTTAAATTCTTTTAGATCCTCTTGATCTCTTGTTTTATTAAACTTTTGAAAGAGGCGATTTTTTGTGTTAATTTTAGACAAATGCTTTTTGGTAATCCAAGGTTTTCGAATTCTCTTTGATGTTTTAAAGGCCCTATAGGGAAAATTGCTTGCATATGCAACTTTAAACCTGTCCAAAAATGTATTATACGCATTGTCGGGATCTGTATCACTGAGAACATCAGACCAGTTTTCGCTTTCAATACACTGACGAAAACTTTCTAGGCGGGCAGGGGTAATGTCTTGAAAATAATTGACACTTTTTCTTCGGCTGACATGCTCGTTTTTTATACAAATTACTATGGGTAAGTGGTCACTTATATGATAATTCAATATCGCAGATATCACACTACTGCTGTCAACGTTTGTAACAAAAAGATCAATTAAGGTTTCGGTATGCACCGTAATTCTCGTAGGTCTAGTTATCACATTGAAACAGCCATAAGCAGTGAGTAGAGTGTCAAAATCGTTCTTAGATGGCGTATCTATATGCATATTAATATTAAAGTCACCTCCAATCAGTAAACGAAAGCCCCTATCTGTACTAAATCCTAAGAGCGTTTAAAAAAACTCAAAGAAACGTTGAATATTGCCGTCGGGCGGTCGATAAATTACCGAAATAAGTGTATCTTTTGTTAGTACAGATAACACTTCGTAATCTTTGGTGACAACGCAAAAATTAGATAACAGCTCACATTTCATATTTTTTTCAATTAGGGCACACACGCCTCCCCTCGACTGGAAGTACGATTCAGACAATAACTCTCATAGGATGGCAATTGAAAGGCGTCATTTTCACTAGTATACCAGGTTTCTGTTAAGAGAATTGCATTGAAAGGAATTTCGAACTGGCTAAAGAGGCATTCAAGATCGATTATCTTGTTTTTGGCTGACCTTACATTCAAGTGGACAGCCCTTATCGAAGTCTCGGTTTCATGTCCGAGGCGCTCGATAAAATCAGTGACATGCAGATAGGGTGAATCTAACATTTCAAGCGTGAGACGCCAGCGAAAAGCGTCTAGTTCATTTTAAGTAAATCATCTTCATTCTTTATGATAACAGCGCGTTCACCATCTTTTCTACGAGCAAAAAGTTTTCCGTTACGGTGCCAGACGTACGAAAACCCTTTTTGTCTCGCCCATTCCTTCATTTTTACCAGCAGTTCCCTATTAAACTTAGTCAGGTTCTCATTTATATAAATGCTAGCACCCGTGGTTCTTAGTTTAGCCTTTTTATCCAGCCAGACGTCCCGTGTTGCTTGCGATGTGAACCTGACAATGATCCCAGGGATTTTCTCAGGTCTGGATGGCAGTCTGTGGACGGCGGCTACTTCGTGTATAGTAAGCTCAGGCACATCCAATACCCTAGCAAGCTCGTTAACCTTGCTGAGCAAATTTTCCCCTTCAGTTTTTGGGATGCCATGAAATTCCAAGTTACATCTCCTACTTCTCCATTCAAGATCATTTATTTCCTGCTTAAGTTGTCCGATTTCACTCTGTTTTTCACTTTCCTCTATTGCGTCAACTCGTTTTTTTAAATCCTTGATTTCATGGTCCTGCTTGGCAATATGACTTAGAATTTCGTCGTACTTGTCGGACATAAGCTGAATCGACGCTTCAATGCCGCCCACAGTCTCTTTTAAGGTCAATAGGTCATCCAATTTCCTGTTCATGTTTGCTAGCATAGCAGACATATCATCCTCTTGCTTTTGTTTGCTACATGCGCCGCCTTTCAGCTTCACAGTTCGGCAAGTTGCACATTTCCACGTCTTGCGGTACAATTCGCCCTTTGTTTTAAGCGTAGCTTCAGACACGCCCGCGCATGATCCACAGTGATACGAGTACCCACATTCAGCGCATGAGAGCGAAGGTTTCTCAGTGGTAATTTCTTCTTGGCACTTTATACACAATGGGTCAGCCATTTATGCATACGCTACGACAAAAGAAACGCTAAGTGGCAGCAGCGTCAGCGGTAAACGTGAAATGCAGGAAATCGGCTCCACTACAAAACCGATTCCACTAACCTGTGATGTAGAAGCAGAGCGTTAGCCCCCGAACACCTCGCTGACGCCGCTGCCAAAAGAAGTGGCTGAACGCTGAGGAGGCTGCTTTTTAGCACTCCGGCGATCGTAGCGGTGGCGTTGATGGCTTCCGTCCACCGATGACTGGAATCTTGATGCGGCACGTGGCTGTTTGCCCCAGAAGATGACGCTGCGTTGTTTGAAGGGCAGAACAGGATCGAAGAAATATATGTGATGTAGAAGCAGAGTGTTAGCCCCCGAACACCTCGCTGACGCCGCTGCCAAAAGAAGTGGCTGAACGCTGAGGGAGGCTGCTTTTTAGCACTCCGGCGATCGTAGCGGTGGCGTTGATGGCTTCCGTCCACCGATGACTGGAATCTTGATGCGGCACGTGGCTGTTTGCCCCAGAAGATGACGCTGCGTTGTTTGAAGGGCAGAACAGGATCGAAGAAATATATGTGATGTAGAAGCAGAGTGTTAGCCCCCGAACACCTCGCTGACGCCGCTGCCAAAAGAAGTGGCTGAACGCTGAGGAGGCTGCTTTTTAGCACTCCGGCGATCGTAGCGGTGGCGTTGATGGCTTCCGTCCACCGATGACTGGAATCTTGATGCGGCACGTGGCTGTTTGCCCCAGAAGATGACGCTGCGTTGTTTGAAGGGCAGAACAGGATCGAAGAAATATATGTGATGTAGAAGCAGAGTGTTAGCCCCCGAACACCTCGCTGACGCCGCTGCCAAAAGAAGTGGCTGAACGCTGAGGGAGGCTGCTTTTTAGCACTCCGGCGATCGTAGCGGTGGCGTTGATGGCTTCCGTCCACCGATGACTGGAATCTTGATGCGGCACGTGGCTGTTTGCCCCAGAAGATGACGCTGCGTTGTTTGAAGGGCAGAACAGGATCGAAGAAATATATGTGATGTAGAAGCAGAGTGTTAGCCCCCGAACACCTCGCTGACGCCGCTGCCAAAAGAAGTGGCTGAACGCTGAGGGAGGCTGCTTTTTAGCACTCCGGCGATCGTAGCGGTGGCGTTGATGGCTTCCGTCCACCGATGACTGGAATCTTGATGCGGCACGTGGCTGTTTGCCCCAGAAGATGACGCTGCGTTGTTTGAAGGGCAGAACAGGATCGAAGAAATATATGTGATGTAGAAGCAGAGTGTTAGCCCCCGAACACCTCGCTGACGCCGCTGCAAAAGAAGTGGCTGAACGCTGAGGGAGGCTGCTTTTTAGCACTCCGGCGATCGTAGCGGTGGCGTTGATGGCTTCCGTCCACCGATGACTGGAATCTTGATGCGGCACGTGGCTGTTTGCCCCAGAAGATGACGCTGCGTTGTTTGAAGGGCAGAACAGGATCGAAGAAATATATGTGATGTAGAAGCAGAGTGTTAGCCCCCGAACACCTCGCTGACGCCGCTGCAAAAGAAGTGGCTGAACGCTGAGGGAGGCTGCTTTTTAGCACTCCGGCGATCGTAGCGGTGGCGTTGATGGCTTCCGTCCACCGATGACTGGAATCTTGATGCGGCACGTGGCTGTTTGCCCCAGAAGATGACGCTGCGTTGTTTGAAGGGCAGAACAGGATCGAAGAAATATATGTGATGTAGAAGCAGAGTGTTAGCCCCCGAACACCTCGCTGACGCCGCTGCAAAAGAAGTGGCTGAACGCTGAGGGAGGCTGCTTTTTAGCACTCCGGCGATCGTAGCGGTGGCGTTGATGGCTTCCGTCCACCGATGACTGGAATCTTGATGCGGCACGTGGCTGTTTGCCCCAGAAGATGACGCTGCGTTGTTTGAAGGGCAGAACAGGATCGAAGAAATATATGTGATGTAGAAGCAGAGTGTTAGCCCCCGAACACCTCGCTGACGCCGCTGCCAAAAGAAGTGGCTGAACGCTGAGGGAGGCTGCTTTTTAGCACTCCGGCGATCGTAGCGGTGGCGTTGATGGCTTCCGTCCACCGATGACTGGAATCTTGATGCGGCACGTGGCTGTTTGCCCCAGAAGATGACGCTGCGTTGTTTGAAGGGCAGAACAGGATCGAAGAAATATATGTGATGTAGAAGCAGAGTGTTAGCCCCCGAACACCTCGCTGACGCCGCTGCAAAAGAAGTGGCTGAACGCTGAGGGAGCTGCTTTTTAGCACTCCGGCGATCGTAGCGGTGGCGTTGATGGCTTCCGTCCACCGATGACTGGAATCTTGATGCGGCACGTGGCTGTTTGCCCCAGAAGATGACGCTGCGTTGTTTGAAGGGCAGAACAGGATCGAAGAAATATATGTGATGTAGAAGCAGAGTGTTAGCCCCCGAACACCTCGCTGACGCCGCTGCCAAAAGAAGTGGCTGAACGCTGAGGGAGGCTGCTTTTTAGCACTCCGGCGATCGTAGCGGTGGCGTTGATGGCTTCCGTCCACCGATGACTGGAATCTTGATGCGGCACGTGGCTGTTTGCCCCAGAAGATGACGCTGCGTTGTTTGAAGGGCAGAACAGGATCGAAGAAATATATGTGATGTAGAAGCAGAGTGTTAGCCCCCGAACACCTCGCTGACGCCGCTGCAAAAGAAGTGGCTGAACGCTGAGGGAGGCTGCTTTTTAGCACTCCGGCGATCGTAGCGGTGGCGTTGATGGCTTCCGTCCACCGATGACTGGAATCTTGATGCGGCACGTGGCTGTTTGCCCCAGAAGATGACGCTGCGTTGTTTGAAGGGCAGAACAGGATCGAAGAAATATATGTGATGTAGAAGCAGAGTGTTAGCCCCCGAACACCTCGCTGACGCCGCTGCAAAAGAAGTGGCTGAACGCTGAGGGAGGCTGCTTTTTAGCACTCCGGCGATCGTAGCGGTGGCGTTGATGGCTTCCGTCCACCGATGACTGGAATCTTGATGCGGCACGTGGCTGTTTGCCCCAGAAGATGACGCTGCGTTGTTTGAAGGGCAGAACAGGATCGAAGAAATATATGTGATGTAGAAGCAGAGTGTTAGCCCCCGAACACCTCGCTGACGCCGCTGCCAAAAGAAGTGGCTGAACGCTGAGGAGGCTGCTTTTTAGCACTCCGGCGATCGTAGCGGTGGCGTTGATGGCTTCCGTCCACCGATGACTGGAATCTTGATGCGGCACGTGGCTGTTTGCCCCAGAAGATGACGCTGCGTTGTTTGAAGGGCAGAACAGGATCGAAGAAATATATGTGATGTAGAAGCAGAGTGTTAGCCCCCGAACACCTCGCTGACGCCGCTGCCAAAAGAAGTGGCTGAACGCTGAGGGAGGCTGCTTTTAGCACTCCGGCGATCGTAGCGGTGGCGTTGATGGCTTCCGTCCACCGATGACTGGAATCTTGATGCGGCACGTGGCTGTTTGCCCCAGAAGATGACGCTGCGTTGTTTGAAGGGCAGAACAGGATCGAAGAAATATATGTGATGTAGAAGCAGAGTGTTAGCCCCCGAACACCTCGCTGACGCCGCTGCCAAAAGAAGTGGCTGAACGCTGAGGGAGGCTGCTTTTTAGCACTCCGGCGATCGTAGCGGTGGCGTTGATGGCTTCCGTCCACCGATGACTGGAATCTTGATGCGGCACGTGGCTGTTTGCCCCAGAAGATGACGCTGCGTTGTTTGAAGGGCAGAACAGGATCGAAGAAATATATGTGATGTAGAAGCAGAGTGTTAGCCCCCGAACACCTCGCTGACGCCGCTGCCAAAAGAAGTGGCTGAACGCTGAGGGAGGCTGCTTTTTAGCACTCCGGCGATCGTAGCGGTGGCGTTGATGGCTTCCGTCCACCGATGACTGGAATCTTGATGCGGCACGTGGCTGTTTGCCCCAGAAGATGACGCTGCGTTGTTTGAAGGGCAGAACAGGATCGAAGAAATATATGTGATGTAGAAGCAGAGTGTTAGCCCCCGAACACCTCGCTGACGCCGCTGCCAAAGAAGTGGCTGAACGCTGAGGGAGGCTGCTTTTTAGCACTCCGGCGATCGTAGCGGTGGCGTTGATGGCTTCCGTCCACCGATGACTGGAATCTTGATGCGGCACGTGGCTGTTTGCCCCAGAAGATGACGCTGCGTTGTTTGAAGGGCAGAACAGGATCGAAGAAATATATGTGATGTAGAAGCAGAGTGTTAGCCCCCGAACACCTCGCTGACGCCGCTGCAAAAGAAGTGGCTGAACGCTGAGGGAGGCTGCTCTTTAGCACTCCGGCGATCGTAGCGGTGGCGTTGATGGCTTCCGTCCACCGATGACTGGAATCTTGATGCGGCACGTGGCTGTTTGCCCCAGAAGATGACGCTGCGTTGTTTGAAGGGCAGAACAGGATCGAAGAAATATATGTGATGTAGAAGCAGAGTGTTTGCCCCCAAACACCTCGCCGACGCCGCTGCCAAAGAAGTGGCTGAACGCTGAGGGAGGCTGCTTTTCAGCACTCCGGCGATCGTAGCGGTGGCGTTGATGGCTTCCGTCCACCGATGACTGGAATCTTGATGCGGCACGTGGCTGTTTGCCCCAGAAGATGACGCTGCGTTGTTTGAAGGGCAGAACAGGATCGAAGAAATATATGTGATGTAGAAGCAGAGCGTTAGCCCCCGAACACCTCGCTGACGCCGCTGCCAAAAGAAGTGGCTGAACGCTGAGGGAGGCTGCTTTTCAGCACTCCGGCGATCGTAGCGGTGGCGTTGATGGCTTCCGTCCACCGATGACTGGAATCTTGATGCGGCACGTGGCTGTTTGCCCCAGAAGATGACGCTGCGTTGTTTGAAGGGCAGAACAGGATCGAATAAATATCTGTGATGTAGAAGCAGAGTGTTAGTCCCCGAACACCTCGCCTGACGCCGCTGCCAAAAGAAGTGGCTGAACGCTGAGGAGGCTGCTTTTTAGCACTCCGGCGATCGTAGCGGTGGCGTTGATGGCTTCCGTCCACCGATGACTGGAATCTTGATGCGGCACGTGGCTGTTTGCCCCAGAAGATGACACTGCGTTGTTTGAAGGGCAGAACAGGATCGAAGAAATATATGTGATGTAGAAGCAGAGTGTTAGTCCCCGAACACCTCGCTGACGCCGCTGCTAAAAGAAGTGGCTGAACGATGAGGGAGGCTGCTTTTAGCACTCCGGCGATCGTAGCGGTGGCGTTGATGGCTTCCGTCCACCGATGACTGGAATCTTGATGCGGCACGTGGCTGTTTGCCCCAGAAGATGACGCTGCGTTGTTTGAAGGGCAGAACAGGATCGAAGAAATATATGTGATGTAGAAGCAGAGTGTTAGCCCCCGAACACCTCGCCGACGCCGCTGCTAAAAGAAGTGGCTGAACGCTGAGGGAGGCTGCTTTTTAGCACTCCGGCGATCGTAGCGGTGGCGTTGATGGCTTCCGTCCACCGATGACTGGAATCTTGATGCGGCACGTGGCTGTTTGCCCCAGAAGATGACGCTGCGTTGTTTGAAGGGCAGAACAGGATCGAAGAAATATATGTGATGTAGAAGCAGAGTGTTAGTCCCCGAAGACCTCGCTGGCGCCGCTGCCAAAAGAAGTGGCTGAACGATGAGGGAGGCTGCTTTTAGCACTCCGGCGATCGTAGCGGTGGCGTTGATGGCTTCCGTCCACCGATGACTGGAATCTTGATGCGGCACGTGGCTGTTTGCCCCAGAAGATGACGCTGCGTTGTTTGAAGGGCAGAACAGGATCGAATAAATATATGTGATGTAGAAGCAGAGCGTTAGTCCCCGAACACCTCGCTGACGCCGCTGCCAAAAGAAGTGGCTGAACGATGAGGGAGGCTGCTTTTTAGCACTCCGGCGATCGTAGCGGTGGCGTTGATGGCTTCCGTCCACCGATGACTGGAATCTTGATGCGGCACGTGGCTGTTTGCCCCAGAAGATGACGCTGCGTTGTTTGAAGGGCAGAACAGGATCGAAGAAATATATGTGATGTAGAAGCAGAGTGTTAGTCCCCGAACACCTCGCTGACGCCGCTGCCAAAAGAAGTGGCTGAACGATGAGGGAGGCTGCTTTTTAGCACTCCGGCGATCGTAGCGGTGGCGTTGATGGCTTCCGTCCACCGATGACTGGAATCTTGATGCGGCACGTGGCTGTTTGCCCCAGAAGATAATAATAATAAGAAATTTTATTCACATCATAAACATATTACATAGGCAGGCCCGCAAAAGCACTGGTGTGCTTGTATGCGGGACCTGGCGTCCAGCAGGCTGCTACACTGAAATCCTCTTATTGTGTGCATTACTGGCACACAAAGAAAATAAAAATCAGACAAGAAGAAAAGAGACAAAGCTCAGTGGAATACCAAAGCAATAAAGTCAATTTACATTTCAAAATTCAAACACCACTCTTTTAGTCCATATTTGACTTGTTTCAGTGACTCCATATTATAGTAAGTGTTCGGAAGCCTATTAAAATAAAATGGGACATAATATGCCCGTGTTTTTTTTCCATAATTTGTATAAATCTTCGGAATAACAAAGCTTTCTATTCGCCTAAGAGTTCGTTCCTTTTCTAATACGATTTTAAAGTTGCTATTATAATAGTGCTTTACTAAAATAACATAGCAGTGCAGTTTTTCTATGGATAACAAATTTAAGACATTCATTTTCCGATTCATTGCTAACTCAGAGTAGGTTGTTCCGTAAGTAATATTATTTGCAATTTTATGTAGTATTTTGTCAAGTTTTTCTTTTTTATAATTAGAACATACTCCATATAAAGAGATCCCATATCGGAGAATAGACTCACCCAGTGCAACATACACCCTCCTTCTCAATGACATAGTCGCTACACTGCGCATCCTGTACAAATAAACCGAGACAACACGCATTCTTTTGATGAGATATTCTACATGCTCGTTCCACAGGAGATGTTGATCGAGATGTAATCCTAAATATTTAGTTGTTGTAACATAATCTAATGCTACACAACTGCAACGTGTGCAGTTCTGTGAATGGAGAAATAACGGAGTGTTAAGATTTAAATGTTTATACGGACTACGAAAACACATTAGTTTTGTCTTACTGAAATTTACAAAGATTTGATTAACAGAAAACCAGCTCATTATTATTTCAATATCTTTCTGAAAAATGGACAATGCACTTTGTTCATCGCTATGCCCTAATATCAAGGCAGTATCGTCTGCATACTGATACAATCGGGATGTACACGGTAGAGTTCCAATTTGGTTTACATAAATATTAAATAAAAGGGGTCCCAGTACTGACCCCTGAGGTACTCCCGAGTTAAGTGATGTTAATCTACTTTTAAACTTGCCAATTTTGACCAACTGATATCTGTCTGTAATATAGTCTCTCAGGAACGCGTTAAAAGGACCTCTAAAACCCATATTCCTTAGTTTTATTAATAGTCGCTCATGATCAATAGTTTCGAAAGCTTTAGTTAAATCTAAAAATAGGGCTAAAACAAATTGATTCCTATCCAGACTATAGTTTACATAATCTAAAAGATCTTCCAGTAAAAGTTCAGTGCTTCTATTTTTACGGAATCCATACTGAGACTCATTTATTAAACAGAACTTCTCGCAATACGATGTCATTGTGTTAAAGACAAATTTTTCCATAATTTGCGCAATGATTGGCAATATTGAAATGGGTCTATAATTCATAATTTCTTTTTTACTGCCATTTTTATATAATGGTCTCACAACAGCTGTTTTTAATTCAATAGGAACTTTCCCTGATGAGAGTGACTCGTTTACTATTTTTATTATAACGTCTTTTAACACCTCAAAATTATTCTGAATGTCCCTTAATCGAATGGAGTCATTCCCCGCAGGTTTTGACGCTCTCATGTTGTTTATTATGCATCTAAAATCTACCTCTGTCATCTGAGGCAAATAAGCTGAGTGCACGCTATTCTCGTAGCTATTTGATTCTTCTTCTTGCTTTTGTAGTATTTTTCTCAGATCCACAATCCTTTGAACAAAAGAGTCGTTAAATTGGTTACATAAAGAACTGATATTGTTACTGCCAAAAGCTTTTTTAATTTTTTCATCTATATTTTGTTTCCCTTTACTTCCCGTAACTTCCTTTATCCAATCCCAAGTTTTCTTCGGATTTCCCTCGCATTGTTGAAATTTAGATGTATAATGATATTTTTTTGCCAGTCTTATTTTGGCAGTTACCTTATTACGTAGTTTTTTAAACTCTCCTTTAATTATAGGATCATGTGGTCTTGCTTTACAAATGTTCCACAACCTATCTTTTTCACGGCATAGTGTCAATATTTCGTCGTTTATCCAGGCATTTTGTGGATTTCTTTGTCTTATTTTTACAGTTTTCCAACACTTTTCGTATATCGACCTCAAATTATTTCCAAGCATCTGGTAAGTAGTAATGTGATCAAAATCAAGGAGGGAGGCCCAGTTATATTCTCGTATCATTTTGTCAATCTTATTATTATCAAGAATGCGCCTGTATACTACACGATCGGTTTCCTCAGGACCCACCCCTATTATCACCAGAGCTATAAAATAATGATCAGCAACTTTTTCTCTAATTACACCAGAAAGCATTTTAAGATCACCTCCTCTAACAATGATATGGTCAATACATGACTTTGTTATGCGGGATCCCAAGTATTCTTCCCTAGTATAATCTTCAATTATATTTTCTAATCCAAAACCTGCTAGTAAATTTAGATAATCAGATACACCATGCTTAGCAGCATTCATTACATCTATATTCAGATCGCCAGCAACAACCAAGTATTTGTTGTTATTGAATTGTTTAAAGATTTCAGTTAATTCATCGAGAAAGCAAGGTATGTTTGCACTGGGCGGTCTATATACTGCACAGATTACAAAAGATAGCTCCCGATTTGAAACACGAAGTACCAAAACCTCCGCGTGGTTACAAGAAACTGCCAGTTGATCGGACATCCAGGAACTTTTTATAAAGACTAATATACCACCACCTCTTCTTCCTTCCCTGCACTCCTGACGCTGCGTTGTTTGAAGGGCAGAACAGGATCGAAGAAATATATGTGATGTAGAAGCAGAGTGTCAGCCCCCGAACACCTCGCCGACGCCGCTGCCAAAAGAAGTGGCTGAACGCTGAGGGAGGCTGCTTTTCAGCACTCCGGCGATCGTAGCGGTGGCGTTGATGGCTTCCGTCCACCGATGACTGGAATCTTGATGCGGCACGTGGCTGTTTGCCCCAGAAGATGACGCTGCGTTGTTTGAAGGGCAGAACAGGATCGAAGAAATATTTGTGATGTAGAAGCAGAGCGTCAGCCCCCGAGCACCTCGCTGACGCCGCTGCCAAAAGAAGTGGCTGAACGCTGAGGGAGGCTGCTTTTCAGCACTCCGGCGATCGTAGCGGTGGCGTTGATGGCTTCCGTCCACCGATGACTGGAATCTTGATGCGGCACGTGGCTGTTTGCCCCAGAAGAATGACGCTGCGTTGTTTGAAGGGCAGAACAGGATCGAAGAAATATATGTGATGTAGAAGCAGAGCGTTAGCCCCCGAGCACCTCGCTGACGCCGCTGCCAAAAGAAGTGGCTGAACGCTGAGGGAGGCTGCTTTTCAGCACTCCGGCGATCGTAGCGGTGGCGTTGATGGCTTCCGTCCACCGATGACTGGAATCTTGATGCGGCACATGGCTGTTTGCCCCAGAAGATGACGCTGCGTTGTTTGAAGGGCAGAACAGGATCGAAGAAATATTTGTGATGTAGAAGCAGAGCGTTAGCCCCCGAGCACCTCGCTGACGCCGCTGCCAAAAGAAGTGGCTGAACGCTGAGGGAGGCTGCTTTTCAGCACTCCGGCGATCGTAGCGGTGGCGTTGATGGCTTCCGTCCACCGATGACTGGAATCTTGATGCGGTACGTGGCTGTTTGCCCCAGAAGATGACGCTGCGTTGTTTGAAGGGCAGAACAGGATCGAAGAAATATATGTGATGTAGAAGCAGAGCGTTAGCCCCCGAGCACCTCGCTGACGCCGCTGCCAAAAGAAGTGGCTGAACGCTGAGGGAGGCTGCTTTTCAGCACTCCGGCGATCGTAGCGGTGGCGTTGATGGCTTCCGTCCACCGATGACTGGAATCTTGATGCGGCACGTGGCTGTTTGCCCCAGAAGAAGACGCTGCGTTGTTTGACAGGGCAGAACAGGATCGAAGAAATATTTGTGATGTAGAAGCAGAGCGTTAGCCCCCGAGCACCTCGCTGACGCCGCTGCCAAAAGAAGTGGCTGAACGCTGAGGGAGGCTGCTTTTCAGCACTCCGGCGATCGTAGCGGTGGCGTTGATGGCTTCCGTCCACCGATGACTGGAATCTTGATGCGGCACGTGGCTGTTTGCCCCAGAAGAATGACGCTGCGTTGTTTGACGGGCAGAACAGGATCGAAGAAATATTTGTGATGTAGAAGCAGAGCGTTAGCCCCCGAGCACCTCGCTGACGCCGCTGCCAAAAGAAGTGGCTGAACGCTGAGGGAGGCTGCTTTTCAGCACTCCGGCGATCGTAGCGGTGGCGTTGATGGCTTCCGTCCACCGATGACTGGAATCTTGATGCGGCACATGGCTGTTTGCCCCAGAAGAATGACGCTGCGTTGTTTGAAGGGCAGAACAGGATCGAAGAAATATTTGTGATGTAGAAGCAGAGCGTTAGCCCCCGAGCACCTCGCTGACGCCGCTGCCAAAAGAAGTGGCTGAACGCTGAGGGAGGCTGCTTTTCAGCACTCCGGCGATCGTAGCGGTGGCGTTGATGGCTTCCGTCCACCGATGACTGGAATCTTGATGCGGCACATTGCTGTTTGCCCCAGAAGAATGACGCTGCGTTGTTTGAAGGGCAGAACAGGATCGAAGAAATATTTGTGATGTAGAAGCAGAGCGTTAGCCCCCGAGCACCTCGCTGACGCCGCTGCCAAAAGAAGTGGCTGAACGCTGAGGGAGGCTGCTTTTCAGCACTCCGGCGATCGTAGCGGTGGCGTTGATGGCTTCCGTCCACCGATGACTGGAATCTTGATGCGGCACATTGCTGTTTGCCCCAGAAGAATGACGCTGCGTTGTTTGACGGGCAGAACAGGGATCGAAGAAATATTTGTGATGTAGAAGCAGAGCGTTAGCCCCCGAGCACCTCGCTGACGCCGCTGCCAAAAGAAGTGGCTGAACGCTGAGGGAGGCTGCTTTTCAGCACTCTGGCGATCGTAGCGGTGGCGTTGATGGCTTCCGTCCACCGATGACTGGAATCTTGATGCGGCACATGGCTGTTTGCCCCAGAAGAATGACGCTGCGTTGTTTGAAGGGCAGAACAGGGATCGAAGAAATATTTGTGATGTAGAAGCAGAGCGTTAGCCCCCGAGCACCTCGCTGACGCCGCTGCCAAAAGAAGTGGCTGAACGCTGAGGGAGGCTGCTTTTCAGCACTCCGGCGATCGTAGCGGTGGCGTTGATGGCTTCCGTCCACCGATGACTGGAATCTTGATGCGGCACGTGGCTGTTTGCCCCAGAAGAATGACGCTGCGTTGTTTGAAGGGCAGAACAGGATCGAAGAAATATTTGTGATGTAGAAGCAGAGCGTTAGCCCCCGAGCACCTCGCTGACGCCGCTGCCAAAAGAAGTGGCTGAACGCTGAGGGAGGCTGCTTTTCAGCACTCCGGCGATCGTAGCGGTGGCGTTGATGGCTTCCGTCCACCGATGACTGGAATCTTGATGCGGCACGTGGCTGTTTGCCCCAGAAGATGACGCTGCGTTGTTTGAAGGGCAGAACAGGATCGAAGAAATATTTGTGATGTAGAAGCAGAGCGTTAGCCCCCGAGCACCTCGCTGACGCCGCTGCCAAAAGAAGTGGCTGAACGCTGAGGGAGGCTGCTTTTCAGCACTCCGGCGATCGTAGCGGTGGCGTTGATGGCTTCCGTCCACCGATGACTGGAATCTTGATGCGGCACGTGGCTGTTTGCCCCAGAAGATGACGCTGCGTTGTTTGAAGGGCAGAACAGGATCGAAGAAATATATGTGATGTAGAAGCAGAGTGTTAGCCCCCGAACACCTCGCCGACGCCGCTGCCAAAAGAAGTGGCTGAACGATGAGGGAGGCTGCTTTTCAGCACTCCGGCGATCGTAGCGGTGGCGTTGATGGCTTCCGTCCACCGATGACTGGAATCTTGATGCGGCACGTGGCTGTTTGCCCCAGAAGATGACGCTGCGTTGTTTGAAGGGCAGAACAGGATCGAAGAAATATATGTGATGTAGAAGCAGAGCGTTAGCCTCCGGAACACCTCGCCGACGCCGCTGCCAAAAGTTTCATTTGATAGTTCAGTCCTACCTATCATACAGCACAATTATGGAATACAATACAAACTTTATTCTCACTACAGATCCATGTGGTGGATGGGAAGCTGGAGAAAAAGCTGCAGAAACGCAGCTTGACGGAGCTCGGACCCCTACTCAGCAGCTAGTTAGCTACGACGGAATACAACAAATACATAAATAAAATGCGTTCAGAAACAAACAATACAAATATAGTGCATACGGTAGTGATACATTCCTAAATATTAAAAAGCAAATCGAGTATACCACTGTTTGACATTTAAACTACATTTATATTTCGATCACAGAATTCACTCAACAGCGCAGCTCTTGAGGAGCAGTTGGAGCAGGGTACGGAGGGGAGGGTATGCTCTTCCTCCACCTCCCTCCCCTCCCTCCCTCCCTCCTCCTTTCCTTCTCCATTATCCTCCCCTCATTTCCTCCTTAACCTCCCTCCCCTTCCTCCTACTTCCCTCCTCTCCCTCCTTCTCCTCCTCCTTTCATCATCCTTCCCTCTTCCTCTCCTCCTCCCTCCTCCTCCTCTCCTCCTCGTCCACCTCCGCCTTAGCGAAAACTAAGACGTTTGAAATATACCACATTCTAATTTGAGTGTATTTGAAGCACAGCTCATAATTGTAAGTACACAAAAAATAGACCGAAAATACACACCTCTTTTTTTTACTTAGTTCTAAAATATATTTCTGCAAATAGTTTTAAAATGCCTTTATTTAAACTACATGTGAAGTTCTCTTCATGCGTTCTGAAATATGTAAATACTAAATTAGTAGGCACAAAATATCTTTCAATTAGATTTCTTAAAATATTAGTTTATTTCATGAAAAACATACTCCAACCCTAAAAAAGGCAGCGATCAAAAATATTTGCAGAATGCTCTTAAAATACCTGAAAATCGTAAATACTGTTGTGTTACAGCATAAGTACCTTTTCACTGCAATAATTTGGTAGTTTGGTTTAAACTACCAAAGTATTGAAAAGCGATCGCCTATCAGAAATTCACTTCAAGCAGATGTGGAGTACATTGAACTGCCTAAATACAATATTTGATTAGTTTGTCAATTGAGTTGTGCGGCATCGCACTGATGAATCAGAGAAGTTTATGTTATTGTTTCCTTTTTTCTATCAAGAACACACCTGATGAGTTTTTTGCACACCAATCACAAACGGGGTTCGGGAACTACAACCACAACACTTGCTGATGCTGGAAAGCTTCAGCAACAGCTGTGAGCAGATATGTTTGGCGTGGAATTGTGTTAGCGCAATGTTAGTTCACTGAATGTGTATACTCGCCATTGTATGTGATGTGAGTAGTGACTTTAATATAGAGACGTTAATGACCTTATTAAATAGTCAACTAGTAAAGAAAAGCAAAATTACTATTTTAAAGTAAAGAAACTAGCATGACTCGCTTCATCCTGAGTGGTGCTATGCAGAGAAGCAATAGCACTTCTTCTAGAAGCCGTTTTTGTGGATATTGTTTTAGCGACTTCGCCAAATTATTATTAGTTGTACCAATGCTTTTTAGTAAGAGATATCGTCCACGAACTTCAAAACACTCTTTCCCATTTGACCGACTCCCTAGGAGAAGATAGAATACTTAGAACCTTAATAAGTGCAGAGCTGGTCACCGGCCAAATGATTACCTTCAATATGTAGGCTATATAAGGCTCTAGAGCAGTGAACGAGGACTGTGATTCAGATGTTCAGTGCGTCATGGTGTTTGTGCTTGTGTTCGGTTCTGATGTTTAGTTGTGGGACCTATTTAGTAGAGCCTTCAAATACCACAAAAATACATTTACTAACAAAATCCAAAAAATAAAAAAATGCGCAGCCGCTTTTTAGGACACAAATGACATCTTGAGGGGAAGGAATTATATTTTTGGTATATCTAAAATCTTTTTCTGATTAATATTTATGATATATTTTGAATACATTACGTGCGTATTTCGTATGCGGACAAATGAATACGAAATGAATAGTCTTATTCAATATATTTCAAATTCGTTTAAAGTACGGCCTCTTATTGGTAAGGGCCTCCTCCTCTCCGCTCCTCCCCTCATCCTCTTCATCCACCACCTCCTCTCTCTTCCTCCTTTCCTCATCCTCTCCTCCTCCGTACCATCCCCTCCTCCTCCTGCGTACCCTCCAATCTTCCTCCTCCATACCCTCCCCTCCTCCCACACTTTTCCCGCTAAATCTATCTAGAAAACTGACGCCACGTGACCTCAGCACCAAGTCAGTTTCCTCGCTAAACTTAGGGGGAAAATAGGGAGTTTTAGAATAGATCACGCTAAAGCTTTGCGTACGCAACGGATAGCGTCGTCGCTGCTCCGCATGCGCCGAACGCTAAGCACAATTTGCGCTTTGCGAGCGCTTTTTTAGCGTACGCAATTTTCGCGTGCGCAAAGAGTCTTTGCGCTCCTCAAAGAAGGATTCGTCATGTGAAGCTGACTAACGCCAAGACGAACACAGTTAAAAAATGGCCAGGACCGTGGCTGCGGGCACTTTGGCGGCGTCGTAAGAGCGACGTCCGCGGCATCCTCGCCTTTCAATACGGGACGACTTTGCGCTGGGTTCGGAAAACCCAGTAAGGAGGAGCAGCGATCCCCGGCAACTTGATGCTTGCGAAGCGTGAACGTTTCTCGGGTAAAGTCAGTACAGGAGACCACTCTTACCGATGCGACACAAGCGGACACGACCGGTCGACCGCTCGCGTCGCTTTCTCATGTTTAAACAAATCCAAAATGTTACACTGGACAAAAATCTTGTTTTTTCTCAAGTTACAGCATTTCGTGTGTGAAATAAAGATTATCACTGTATGTTCGTGGCGTTACAAGCGCGAGGTGCTTGGGCTTTTGCGTCGCGGCGGAGAAACGCTATTCTAAAAATTCTGTTGCGTAACGTGCACTAACGCAAGCGCTAAATTTAGCGCTAGCGTCCGTTAGAATGACGTACGTTATTCTAAAACTCCCTAATGACGTCACATGACCTCGTGTCACGTCACCCTTAAACAAATTCAGTTTCTGCGCTAGATTTAGCGAGAAAATTGACGTCACGCGACCTCAACACCAGTTGAATTTCCCGCTAAATTTAGAAGGGCGGTTACGCCGACGGCGACGGCGACGGCGATGCCGCTATGCGCGGAAACGGGCGCCTAAGGCTGCGCTCTAAAAACAAAAGTTGGCTTCCTTTGTATGTTTATACAGCCTTCATGTTGGCTACTACGCTTCAACGGGTGACCGGTCGCTTAGCTGTAGATGAGAAATTTAGCCAGTGCAGTACAACACCTAACCTGAGGCTTTTAACGTGCATCACGCAGTAGTGATTACACGAACACGTGCCGGTACGAAACTCATACAGATCGAAACGGGCGGGGGTGGCGGGGATCGAACCGAAAAGGTTCCCAGCGCAAGCTTTCGCTCCACGTTCCGAGCTGACACACGTCAGCCCACTCGGTTACCGATTCCTATCGCTCTAAAAACAGGGGTGTATCCCTCTAAACTCCACAATGATCATTTATAACCTTACCCAGAAAGATTATTTCTGTTTTTGTAAGATGTGGCCTTAAGCGAAACCGGGAGATAAAATTCCACTGGTAGCAATTAAAACCTCCTTTCCAACTCTCGAGTAGGGTCCCTGAAAGCGCGCCTTAATTCAAACCACGTGCATAAACCGAACGAAATCTCCAAATGCACTTAAAACGTTGCCACATCCTTCACGCAATGCCGTCCTGAAGCTTATATCAAACCCCTCCTGACCATCAGCCGACTGAGGATCGCTCTTGCACAGGTGAGCTCTCTCTACGGTTTAGTGTTACCGCTGCTTTTTTGACATATACGGCGGTGACATAGCTTAGCAATGGAAATCAGAATTTTGTCCAATATTTGTAAAATATACTTGTCGCCCATAATCATCCGATTTAAATTTACAACCACAAGTCTACCCCTTCGCCATTTGTGTTTTACCTGCACAATTTGAAAGATAGCGAACTTTATTTTTCTTAAACCTGATCAATCGCTTTCACAAGTCATGTCGTCATGTGCAATGAATGTACCAAACCAAATTTCCTTGAATGTAACTCAGATTCAAACTTATCCATTTCTGCTGCAAGATTAATTGTTGCTTCTATATAAACTTACGGCAGATCACGGCCTTTAGGGGGCTGGGGTGCTGACAATACGCGCCAGCTCCGAGTCGCACACCAGGTCACCTTCATGGCGCGCGTTGCGCTCCCTTTAAATGGCATTCGTTTTCTTATTTTTTTGCATTTTTTGTCAATTATATGTTTCCTTGAAGATTTTTTTCTTTATTCTTACGTCTTTATGTGGAAAGGCCCTTTGTCTAAATTTGGTGAGTTACTGCGCAGTAAATGCAAGTACCATTGTGTCTTACTGTTGTTCTTAATGAAAAATTCGTTGTTTTTTTTTCTTTTGACCATATTTTACCATATTGAATTTCATGTTCTAATCAAGAAATGAGACGAAATAAATATATTTGTTGATATGTTGAGAGAGACACCTAACGTTTACACCTACCGTATAAACACTTTCCATTAAGGTTCTCTGATTCATGTTCAGAGGAGGCTAATTTTGCCTCTTGCGCATCCCTGTTCGGGTTTACATATTTAAGCAAAGCGTAAAAAAAATCATACCTGTCGCCCAATCTATGTCAACAAACTAAAGAAACCTTTGCTTAAACGTTATTCGTTTATCCTCAAACAAAAAAATCGCCTTTTTCCACAATCAAAGCGCTCCTGGCGGCGATCTGCTACGCGATGCTTTCCTTGTAACAGTAAATCAAAGAGTTTTGATTTAGGTTGAACATTCTCAGTTCACGACATAACCGTAGCAATGCAGGCGTTGCCCACCGAAACGGAAAGAAGGCGGGGCACTATTGTTTTCCGTGTGTCTAAGATACCGGACGACGATGACCTTCTGGAACCGCCAGACATTATAGAGATCTTTCCATCGCTTATGACCCGGGCGAAAAATGCTGAGTCACTGAGCTGTGGACGTATCCGCAGCGTCTGATGGGCCGAAAAACGGAGCAACAGCGCACCCTCAGAAGGCGTTCCACAGTCCAGCAGACGAAGATGGCAGCCCGCAGAAGGCGACTTTTGCAAAGGCCTATAGTATCTACCGGGTGCGTAAGATAAAAGAGAACCCTGGTTTTCTCGCCGCGAAAATGATCTACGCATCGCGGAACGCTCCATCTCCCCCATACGTAGCGTAAGCGGTTGGTACCAGAAATCAGAGTTTCTCTCTCGCGTTCACGCCGCTACTCCTTTCCGGAGCAGCAGTGGGGGACGTCGAGGCTGGGGCCGCCGGCGGGACGCCGCGAAGCGGCGAGTACGGGCGGGCGAGGTGGGTTTACATTTTTGTAAAGGGCCGCCGCAAACTGTCGCCGCGAAGAGGCGTGAACGGGGAGGGGGGTAGGGTAGGTTAACACGTGCCCCAATGATACTCCCCGCTGTCCCCCAGCGCACTCCGAAAAGGGTGACCTGTTCACGCGCCGTAAGGCCTTGACGGCGTTGTCTCTGGCTTCTTACTCGCGAATAAAGTTATATCGATGATACACTTTTTACAAATGAGCAGGGGGCTATGTTCGACAAATGTTTCGTATCTCCTAAAAGAAACGGAAGTGACGGAAGTGACGATATCGCGTCTGATTGGTTAGAGGCTCAAATTATAAAAGAGGAAACTTTCGTCATTTGAGCCTCTAACTAACCAGACGAGATATCGCACTTCCGTCACTTCCGTTTCGTTTTAGGCGAAGCGAAACATTTGCTAAACATAGCCCTCCAGAACGCAAAAAAAAATTAATTTCTATACAAATTTTTAAAAAAATTATGAAGTATTAGCACTGCCCACGGTAAGAGACCTAAGCTCCTTTTTTTTAACCCTGTAATGCCCAGACAGTGAAACCATCATACGAAAATTGAGAAACTTTATTATTTGGCTGCTTCTGGGTCTTACAAATTAGAAATGCAAAAAATCTGAGTTTCTTTTTCAGACTTTAAAAATACTCAATGTATCATATATGATACACTGGGCAGTAGGTGAACTCTATTTATGAAAATCATAAAAGCAGTTGCGCTCTTTGTTGAGGCACAGATAGACATTACACTTGCAGCATGTAACGAAACTAAACTTGTCATGAGGTGAGCAGTTCTTGCATCGCTGCCTCTTGTCAGACATCAGAGGAAGGTGACCTACACCATCCTTGCGGACATCAATCTCCGGAGTTTTGCTTGCGCCTGCGCGTTTCCTTCGTTTGGGTGTGGGGCATGGTAGAGATGATGGTCTCCCTCTCACATTCTTCTCTGCTTTCAACAGACTGTCCGCCACGCCTGCAATGAACACGCGAAGCTTCACCGGCTTCATGTGAAGTTGCTTAGAGTGCCGTCTGTGCAAATTCCACGCATTCACTACCGCAATCATGACTGTGTGGTAGAAGATGTATAAGTACCACCTTCGTGACTTGATGCAGTACTTGTACAAAGAAACCAGATAATTATGAAGATCAATTCCGCCCATAAAGCTGTTGTATGCTCCAACGATGTGGGGGCGAGAGATCTCGATATGTTTTTTCTCTTTTCTGTCCCATCGCCTCACGGTTTCAACAGGTTCGACAGACAAGTAGTTAGACACCAGTGAAACAGCACGACTGTCATACCATCTCACAATGGCGATGGACCTTGCAGTGTCGACACGGTAGTCGAAAGAACCTCTTCCTTCTTTTCTCAGCTCCTTCTCGGTCATGAGTTTGCAATCTTGCATTCGGTTTTGACGCAATGTTCCTACGTAATAAATGCCTTTCTTTTGCAGCTCAGCCGCCAAATCAATGCTGCTGAAAAAGTTGTCTGCTGCAACTTTGAAGTTTTTGTTTTCTGGAATGAGTGAGCACATTTGTAAGACTGTTCCGCCTCCAAGACCGTGTTCATACTTCTTTTTGCTTTGTCCCTGGTACACCTCAAATTGGTATAGGAGCCCAGTTGTCCCGGCACGTCCCCAAAGTTTGAAGCCCCAAGGGGTTGGTTTGTTGGGGAGGTACTGCTTTAGATTGCTTCTTCCCGTGAAAGCAACCATAATTTCATCAACAGAATTCAACTCCTCTTGCTCGACCTGAGCAAAGTTGCATTGCAGGCTTGAAATCCAGGGACGGAGTTTCCATACCTTGTCATCCTTGTCTTCCTGAGCAACGTCGCAATTGTTGACAAAATGAATGCACTGCATTAGTCTTTCAAACCTATTCCTCGACATGACATCACAAATCGGGGTGTATCGTGTACCGTTTTCCCAGTAGCACCGGACACTTGGCATCTGAACCAAACCCATCTGCAAGTATATTCCCAAGAATTGTTCCAGTTCAGCCCTGGTTGTGGCCACACACTCCCCCATTTTCTGAGTGCTGTAGATGTTTGTTTGCTCAGTAAGAGAATCCATCATAGCTACAGTGATAAATTTTCTGAAGAACCCCAGGGGTGTATCGAGATCACCAGGTTCGGAAAACTCTTCCGAAAACAAGCCTGGATTGCCTCTAAGTAGCTCTTTCTTCCATTGTCCGCAATCCACTGTTGATGAAGCGCACGCCCCGCCTGACATGCCCTCTTCATCCTCATCGTCTGACGACTTTTCTTCGGGATCTGGTGGAGGTTGTTCCGAAGCCAAATACTCCTCGTCACTGTCTTCAGAAAGGTCCATATCACTGCAGTCATCACCAGCACAGATGCGATTGAGAATGTCCCGTGCAGAGCAATCTGTAAAGGAGGTCACAAAACGCCCAGCTGAAACGTCTGACATTTAAAGTATCCGAAAAGAAGCGACACTGACAAGTGCCCATTGTATCATATATGATACACTCGATTACGCTTACCGATGCCACTAACTTCTGATAATGTAGAGTCAACAAAACTGTGCACTGATCGTTCACTGTGCCTTAAGAAACAAATAGCGAATATCAATATCGCAAACTCACCTCCTGATTTTGCAGACCGACCGTAAAAAGTTCGTGTTGGCACGCCGGCCGCGTTTTCGCTGGAGGAAGCCATCTTGCGGGCGCCTGTGAGACCCCTTGCGGTGCATATTCGAACTACATTTTGCGAAAAATACCGGGAAATGTATCTGTGGTGATACAGTGGGCATTGACCCCGTAAGTGATGACGTCACAACATGGCGTCTGGGTCCAAACAAACCGTTGCTAGGGACGTTGCTATGGACTAATGCATGGAGACTCCACATGAGGCTAGATTTTTGCTTACAAGTAAGTAAATAATTTTTTGTAAGCGACCTAACTTCTTGATATCTAATTATGAAGATGTTCTTGTCGTCTCAGTGTCATATTGCAACGATGAAAGCCATTTCTGAAGTCTTACACTCCGCTTTGCTTTGGTAGCAGACGACACGATAGATTTGCTGGCCTCTGTTGCAGCGGGCGTCTTCATTGAAATGCGTCGGTAAACAAGCGACAAAAACAAGTGGATTGCCGTGGCCGTAGAGGCCTCCGCAATGTGCGTTTTTTTTTCTGTGAACAACCCAGCTTAGTTACGAGGGTGAAAATGCAGTTAGATCAAACGACGTCACGCAGATCAGTTACGACGACGACCTGAAGTGCATTACCGGCGTAGTGCAGGCCACCATGAGAAACAAATCGTACGCCGTCGAGGTAAGTCGTTTGTTATTATTATTTTATTATTGTGGTTGTCAGGTTATTAAAGAATTGCATGTCTATCGCGATTTCGCAGCATTTTGCTTTTTTTTTCCTTGGTATACATCAAATTCCGTGGATGTGCTCTTTTGGTGAAGATCTTCATCGAACCCGCGATGCGAGTACAGTCTGTAATAGACTCACCTTATGTTTTTTATCCAGTTCTTTCGCGCTTTGAGGTCTTGCGGAAATCTGAAGAAACTGCAAGAATCTCTCTCCACGCGATGGTTACAACCAGGTATACGAAGCACCCTCGCATAGCGCGAGTCCACAAACAAAATTTGGGATCTCAACCGTTCGCCTGAAGTGCTTTTCTCGCGGGTGCGATGCGATCTTTTAGCAGACTATCATCTCGATCGACGCCCGGACTTTCGATAAACCATATTTTGCATCGCACCCCACTATGAAATCTTAAGAGTGTTTGAAACTCAATATATTTCAAACAAATGCGATGTCAGAATATCGTCTTTATTCACACGATGCAAACGACGGCCCCACTTGGCCGGCCGGCGTGCGGCAGACGGCATACTTCTTGCATTCGTCGTCTGCTGCAGGCATCTTGAGGACCGGAAGTTCCAGTGGTAAATATTTCAGAAACGAGCGATTACCGGCACACTTCTGTCGAAACATATATGACATTCAAGCTTTCTATATCTGTGATTTATAGAAGTTTAAATCCTACTCCTGATTTTTGAATGGTCGGGTTTTCGTAGCGAAACCGAGCCACATGTATTCGTCCATAACAACGACCCTAGCAACGGTTTGTTTGGACCCATGACGTCACACTTACGGAGTCAATTTGGTTTCGGAAAATGTGTTTCGTATAAAAACAAAAATGTTTGAATGAACCGTATCAGATATGATACGCTGGGCATTACAGGGTATACTAAACGTAGTATTAAAATGAACATGGTCTTTGGTGTCATTAGGATTTTTAGTGACTAATTGGTATTCTCTTATTTGCTTGCCATAATTTGTTCGAGTGTGTGGAGACCGTCTTTGAGCATGTCCAAAAGTATACTTGTGTGCTACTTCGGATGTATTTCTTTCGTAAAGTTTTTCGCTGGGAATCAGTTGTAATAACTTGTAATCATAAATCTGATTAGCCTTCAATATGCTAGGATTTTTTTAGGCGGTATAGTGTGGGAGTTGTGTATCTTTCCCTTGTAGTTTTCAAATAAGCGCAGAATATTTTCTGCAACGTAAGTTGTGTGGTATAGTTCGTGGACGATGTCGTTCCCCACACCAAACTTGATTGGACGAGCCCGATGTTCCCTCGCGGCAGCGGTCAGGCCAGTCATCCGTTCCGACTTTTCTACCGTTGTCGGCACCTTGCACAGAGCAGCCATTAGGCAGTTTTAGCACAGCGTTACCGCATTTTATTGTGGCCGCAGTACGGTGCCTGTCGGGCGCTTAGAATCATGTTTCGAAGTCACAGCACGAGCTTAAAGTCAGAGTGCCATGAGCTCGCACTCTGACTTCATGCACATGTCACGCAAGCACGCGCGTTCCTGCACAAAAGCCCTCTGTCACGTGACGTGATGTGACGTCCTAAGCGGTGTGATACGACCATAGAGTTATTACAATAAACGCTGGAGGTTTAGGTGGCGCTAGTGTGCTGTTGCATTTTGAAGCAGGCATGCAAGCAGTCTAAATTTGGCTTCCGGTAATGCATTCCTATGGGAAATTCACATGCGTTTTCTCTTCGCGCTCAATTATAAGAGCAAATATTGCTTAGCGTTGTGACAGAATGAAAAGTTTGGAACGTTTTACAATCGGAGTGCAAAAATATGCGTCAGTTAGAGCGTTTTTCTTTAGAATTCAGGCGTCAAACACTGCGCTATAATAGCCCAATACAGATGTAAAATACATGTTGACGTTGCAGACTGCTATTATACCGCACGTATTTACTCATACAGTCAGTGCTATAAAGCACACATAGTAAATCAGCTTGACGAAACATCAAAATTATGCTAATATATGCCAAATCAAACAATCATAGAGATATGGAACGAAGAACTCTTACTGGATTAGTAACAAACTTTGCATGAATAATCAAAACAAAGCAGTAACCGAGTGTTGTTTGTTCTGAAATAAATATGATTGTTGTTCTTTTTGCTTGAGTTCATAGCTTTTATTGACATATAATACTGTGCAACATAGACCTAAGCCTCAATTTCAGCTAGCTTAAACATCTCCCAGTAATAAAAAAGGCATTAAATAAATTAATGACACTTTTATAATGTGAATAAAACTACATAGTACCCGTTACGAGTAAAGAAACTACGCTGATTTCTATTATTCCTGGCGAAGAAAACCAAATAGCTCGATACGTTTTCCCATGGGAATACACACGAAGGCTGGAAAGGTAGACTGCATACCGTCTGCGTTAATTTGCAACCGGAAATCTCGTAGACACTAGCGCCAGCTGAGCCTCTAGCGTTTATTGTAATAACTCTATGGATACGGTGCTTGAAGTGGTGTGATGCGACGATGGATGGATGGTTGAATGAATAGGCTGAATTCTTTTAATGGAGTGGCGGCTTGTGCCACCTAGCCGAATCTTTTCATTTCCAACAATTAACATTGAGTAAAGTTAGAACTGATTAAGAATTAAATATTTTTTTATCCTTTGTCACAGCAACTGTGGCCATCTAACAGGCACTATTCATGAGACTCATGGGCACATGAGGGCTCAACAAATACGTTTAGAGAGCAGGGTGTAAAACCTACGGCGTAACTCTGTAGTAACGCCTCCGCTTCACACGCAGCGGGACCAGGATCGAACTTCCTGAAAACACCACGGCGGCGCCGGCGATCTTTTCAAGCCTGTGTCGATATCAATGACGAACGCCGTGGTACAACTACAACGACAACGTCCTTTCCAGTACTGGGAGGAACCCATAACAGCTATCGCTCTAAAACAACCCCGGTATTCACTGTGCAATACTCCGTTTAACTGCTGCGTGGTGCACGTTAAAGACCCCAGGCTAGCGGTTGTACCGCACTAGCTAAATTGCTCATCTACAGCGAGTGACTCGTCGCAACTTTAAATGGCTGACCAACTACACGCTGTATAAATATCCCCACAACCCAAAATTTAAGGCCACGGTCCCACTGAATGTGGCAGTTTAGGTACTTTTTGGCAGGTCATTACTCAACTCCTTTTAAATACTGTTTTGTGGGATTGATGTCATTCGAAAGGCAATGCAATCCTCTTTCATTTGATAGTATGTATGTGCTGGTTTTTACTGTGCATGCGCATTTGTAGCGTTGCGAATATGATGGCGCGGACCCTCACTTGCTCTGCTAGTTCATGTTTTATGAACCACCCATTAAAGATAACACGGTTCCAATATAGCAGTTTTGTTAAGATGATGTCGGAGCAGAATGTAACGATACACTTTTTTGGTATTCGCACTACTTTGTTTTTTTCATCCCTCCAAATATTGCCCTAAAATTGACATTTTTCAGCACAAATATGTTTTTAATGACAAACGCTAGGGCAATAAAATTAGCTACAGATGTAGTGCTTATAATTGGTAATATGCAGAAAAAAATTTAATGTTGTGTAAAAATTTTTTGTTTAGATATTTTATATCAAACATAGCACTTTTTTGTGCTTCGAGTCATGGTAATTCAAATGCCGCTGAGTAAATAATTAAACTATGGTAAAATCTTTTATAACATTTAGAACTACAATAGTTGCCCAAGAGGTGGACGGTGGCTTTTTTTATTTTCAAAGTCATAACGCCCCGGGAGCCCTTCAAACTTACCTGTTTTTGACGCACATCTTTTTTGGACATCAAACAGATTTATTGGCATCTAATAACATTTATTGTATGGAATAGATACACATTGCGATGTATTAGATCTTCCCAATGATCTTGCTTTGGTTTCTTGATAGTTGTAGAGCTTAGCTAATTTTAAAAACAATTAAAAACTGTTTGGGTGTTTTGTTGCGCTACCTGGCGGATGGCAGACAAAACTGCTGATTTCTAAGTTCAAAAAATTTTCGAGGGCGGCGTTGGCGTCTGTATCATCATCAATTTCCGTGTCGTTTTACCTTCACATCTAGAAAATATATTTGAAGATTTGCTATCGATAAATGAACGGGTTAAATACTGGGCCAGGTTAATAAATCTAAGACAAATCATTACACAAGCGTAGCGTGATATAAAGTGTCCATTATTCTATATAATTGAAATCAACAAACGATAAAGACGAAGAGGGAAAAGAATACACCCGAGTTCACTTCATGCCTCGAGGCACTAAATGAGCTGCGCTTAAAGTATCGGCACTCCATTCCCCAAAATTGTTTTGGGCGCCGCCATTTTGTGTCTTGTGCAGAGCAAACGCAACTGCCGATCGTCATGATCCAAAAGTGCGACTTCCTCTGCATTAGATGCGGTGCTAGGAAGCTGATGCAATATTGCTATGCTCTGTCGCGGGTTGTTTAAACATTTGTAGAGGACGGAAAAGCGTTTCCTGTGATTTTAGATAAAGCTTCAGATAACTGGCAACCATGATTTTAAGCCACAATATGGCCAAGTGTCGTTACTCTGAAGCGCAGCTAATTTACTGGCACTAGCGGGAACAATGAGGAAGAGGCAGGTGTCAAAAGGTAGTGGCTTGTGGAATCGACGGGGCTCACGTCATGGCGCCTCCAGGTATTACAAGCTTCTTAAACAAGGGCATGAATAGTGTCATTAAATAAGCTACGCTTCAGAGTAGCGAGACTTGGCCATATTGTGGCTTAAAATCATGGTTGCCAGTTATTTGAAGCTGTATCTGAAATCGCAACAAACGCTTTTCCGTCCTCCACTTTAAACAGTTTGCGACAAAGCAAAGCAATATTACGTGAGCTTCCTAACACCGAATCTAATGCTGAGGAAGTCGCAATTTTGAATCATGACGATCGGCAGTTGCGCCTGCTCTGCACAAGCGCCAAAATGGCGGCGCCCACAACACTGTCGGGGAAGAGAGTGCCGATACTCTAAGCGCAGCTCATTTATTGGCCCTACTTCCCGCGAACCTCCTTTCCCCTGTCTGAAACTGAAACTAAATATGAATAATACACCATTATTATAGCTTATTTAGTTTTAACCACCTACACATAATGAGAGCAGGAAGCGGCCGGGTAGGAGAAACGCGGGTTTTATGTGCGACTGTTCTAATCAACGTTAGTTCTAACCGTCTCAAAAGAGAGAACGCGCGAGCTTGCGCTGGTTAAAAAAAAGACGGTCCAAAGAAAGGAGGCGGCACGCTGTGTTCTTTGTGATTGTGCGTCTAATTGCAAATTGTTGTGTTTATGTTTATACAGCCTGAAGTTAGTCTGCCTTAGTGGGCGTCTGGTGTCTCAGGCGTAGATGAGCAATTTAGCCAGTGCGTTACAACCGCAAACCTGGGGTCTTTAACGTGCACCACGCAGCAGTGATACACGACCGCACGCCGGTATGATGCTCTTCCAGATCGAAACTGGCAGGGGCGGGGTGGGTTCTGCAGCGCGAGCTTTCGCTCCACGTGCCCCGAGCTAGACATGCACCAACACCACCTGCACTCGGCCACCGATCGCCCCCCCCCCTTATATAAGTATTTGAAGATCGACGAAGCACGTCGATCGTCTCGAGGTAATGTAACGTAATAACATTATATAAATAATAAACGTATTGAAGGATTGAACGACTCAGTTTTTCAATTCTTGGATTGTAATATGGCGGTAGCCTATTGTACTTACTGTTGATGAAGAGCAATTTGAGGTGACGAGGTAATGATTAAATGATGAGGCTCCATAAGGACGACGATATTAGTGGGTGTCGAACCACAACGTACATTGCCAGACTTGTTTCAAGTATTGTATACCCAAATACCTTTCTTCAACCGCAACAGAATATGGTAGAATCAATGAGGATGCTGCTTTACAACTGTACGTGGAACAGGAAAACTGCAATGTGCAGAAGTGCGGCTTATTCGTTAATATGGAGGACGGATTTCTAGCAGCATTCCCTGATTGACTACTTGGAACAAATGGACTCGTTCACGTAAAGTGTCCCCGTTCCAAAAGATTCTTGAAGCCTACTGAAACCGGAAAGGAGTATGAGGCGAAAAATAAGAAAAAGGAGCCTGATGTGAAAGGTCCAAATCACCACCACAGCCTCTGCTACCAAATACAAGGGCAGTTACACAATACACAAAGAGAGTTTTGTGATTTCGTTATATTTACACTCAAGGGCATTGATATCCAACGTATTCAGAGGGATGACACCTTCTTGTCAACCATAGAGCCTTTTCTACTCAAGTTTTGCATGGAAGACACGACTTCCGTTGAAATTCCTCACGTAGATGAGTTGTCCGACCGAATAATCTGCCATTACTCCCGATCTGGGAATCTCTCGATCTTCATTCATGGCCATAGTATCACGAGATCGAGGGGTGTGGCTTTTCGTCCGCCGAACATTGCTTCGGCGGGTGTTTTTACCGTGTAAGATGAGACCGTCGCGTGCTGCTGGAACAAGAACCTGGCGATTCTTCACTGAACTGCTTCTTCCGTAAGCTTCAAGAGGGCTTTCTTCGTTTCGCACACCATCTGTTCTGCTTGCCCGTTAGTTCCAGGATGGTATGGTGCACTAATGTAATGCCTGATGTCGTTTGTTTTTTT
Source organism: Ixodes ricinus (assembly GCA_037355805.1). Lineage (NCBI taxonomy): Eukaryota > Metazoa > Arthropoda > Arachnida > Ixodida > Ixodidae > Ixodes > Ixodes ricinus. Next base: position 8,857 of record JAZHYW010027958.1, on the reverse strand, counting down.
TTTAAGGGGGGGGGACTTGTTTATTTTTTTTGAAGCAAGATTTGGCGCGTTATCAGAGAAAATTATTTTTGGTAGGGCAGAAGTAGGGAAAAGAGAGCGTAGAACGTCAATGACGCGTTTGTACGGATCGTGGCAGGCATCGTGTAAACTTCCAACCACTTAGAGTACGCATCGACCATGACTCCGCAGATGCGGATACGTTTCGCCACCCACAGACTGAATAGTGGATCGGTTTCAGTTACAGTTCATGATGGCGCTGGACTCGAGGGAGCCTTCGACTCTTTCCACAAAGTTAGCCCAGGTGCCAGCACTTTTGTCGAAAGCGGTAAGTGTTCGAAACGTCGACAACGTCGGTAGCCACGTGCTGTGCTTGACACTGGACGCTTACCATTCGCTGAGAAGAAACTTGCTTGTTCGTCTGCCACGAGTCGTCCAATATCAGGTCATCACCGCTACTCCATCTCCCGACAAAACAGGTCGTCATTGTCCGCATGTCCATAGTTAGCAATCACGTGAACTTATAAATTCCCATACGCTCATAACTTGCCGTCGCTAAACGCCGTTGATTCATAGCGTCTTCATTGCAAATAAACGTCTTCCTATTTATTCTGATGGTTTTCATCATACTCCTCCTAAGCTGTACTTACAACATTATATGTGTCGGTACTTCCGAAAATATTGCAACGGCGTTTGTTTTCTGGGAACTATAATGTAACAACCTTTACAAAATCTTCCGGATCCCGTGAAACACAGTATTTTGTTATGTCACTTTTCGGTCGTCATTATAATTGTAAGGTAAGTACCGTAAATCGCGAAGCAGTTTACTTGACGTCCGCTTCCATCGGTGTTTTGGAAGATTGAGTCTACTGAGCGTGCATTCCTGCAGAAGAAGTTTTCATTGAAAGAATATTGACACTTCAATCAACAATTGATTCCTTCTTGGTAAGATTTTTTGCGAATGCCCGTTACAACCGCCGAACCGCCTCTCCCCATATCAGAGAGCAATTTATACAAAGCCTGACATTCTCGCATACATGCGTTTGCTGGGCCACGCTATTGAGCCAGCTGAGCACAGCTGGCAGCGGCGCGAGCAAGGCCACGAGGGGAACGTGATGGTGCTCGAGCCATCCCACCGTGAACCAATGTTTCGGCCACCCCACGGGTGCGTGTCGCCATCTATTGGTTGAACTAACGCCTTGTTCAAGATGGCTGCCGTGGGACCACGGCCTTAACTGCTGCAAGAGCTAGCTCCAGGCTTTCAGCGTCCCGGCCGAGCACGTGCGCTCGTGCAGTGCGTGCATCATTCGGAGCATCATGAACGTGCGCCGGCTTCTCTCGCACATAAAGTGCCCGTTGCTGGCGCTTAAAAACTGACGAAACGCGAGAAAATCACCCTTACAGCGGCTCAAAATGTAGTGTCAAGTCTTCATTACGTGAACGAATATGCACTAGCTTGACCTGTAACGTTTACTGCTAACAAAATAAATAAAGCGAACATACACTAGAAATAAAGTGTACGTACCAGATGATGCAGAGGTAATCCATACGGCGTTTACCTTGGTTTAATAGAGAGTTTTAGAATAGCGTAAAGACCCTTACGTCAGCACTGCGTACAACGCACGCTAGCTGTCGACGTAACGTTACGGAGCGCGTTGAACACGCACTTTTAGTACGGCGGAAGGCAAACGCATACGTAACGATACGTAAAGACTCGCAACGCCATCTAGATGTGCTCTTGCGAACTGCCTCAAACAATCCAAGGCTGGTATTCGGTCAAGCCAATTTAACACCGCGAATCTTCTCGCTTTGCTACGAAGTGCGTGAATCTTTTTCCAGTTGCCTGTTGGGAACGTGTTTTGTCTTTTTTATTTTGTTAGGGCTGTGCGACCTGGGGTGCTATGTTGCGCTTTTTGGACTCCCAGGAAACTAGGGAGAAGGAAGTGACGTAGGTGTGAATGAACGTATCTTAGCAGATACCGTCATCAGCGACTCCACCAATCAACATCCAAAGAGCGTTGTTGACGTCACTTCCTTCCCCTAGTCTCCTGGGAGTCCAAAAGTGCAACATAGGGCCCCAGCAGTTGATCTATGGTTCGCTCCAGTGTGTTGTGGGATCCCTACTATCTTATGTTGGCTTCGTCATCTGCTTAGAAGTATGCAAGCAATAGGTCGCACCGCTCGCGTACCGACCGCACGGTAAACACCTTTTTGGGTTCGACGGCGTCGCCAACGTTCTTTGGCTACCGACACACATCTTTGTGGGCGCTCGAAATGGTTCGTCACGTTGATTTCTTTGATGAGGTTCTGGGTCGCCTGTCAATACCGCCCGATCAGGCCAAGTTCCACTCGCTCCGAGGAATTCACACGGGAAAGGGCTACCATTGGGAAAAGGTTTTATCTGTACTTAAGTTCAGAGTCCGATGAAGTGGAGGGCCAAGGCTGTCAGTGGTCCGGGTCTTCAGTTGGAGGCCTCGCTCGGCACCGGCTCTTTCATCTGTCTCCAGCTCCGAACTCCGCGTGTCCTCGCCCGCCACGAACCTCGCCCTCTTTCCCTTCTTCTTTCCCTTTCTTCCACAAGGTTGAGGTCATCTTTAATGGTGAAGCGAACCCGTACAACGCGCGTAGCACTTCCACTGGTTTGCCACGTTAGTTTGCCTCACCGCCGCCATTTTTCAAACTGGAGTAGTGTCGCGCTTTCCCGTGCGCAACGAGAGCAACGAGAAATGGCACGCAGGGTACGTTCGCAAAAAGCGACAGGGAGCGTACGTACACATAGCTCGCTGCAGTACGTACGTATGGCTCATGCGCAGTGTGGAGGACGCAGCGTTAACGCTAACGTAGGGGGCTTGCGTTTGCTCTTGTACGTATTACTAAAACTCTCTAATGTCAAACAAACAGTAGACTCGATCGACGTGCGAGTGACGAGAGGAGAGTTCGCCACCAACAAAGCCACGACCGGCTGGCACCAAACACATTCCCCCGCACCCCGGTCCACCCCACCGCTCACAACTTCGAAAATAATAAGAGCGAACAACGACCGGGGAAAACTGGACCTCTACCCCGAAAACAAGGTCAGCCTATTCATGCGGGAAGGGTTTACTTCGCAGAAAAGGTCGGGGAGATCCTCCTGTAAGTCAGCAAGGCGCGCCTAGCTGGGCTTTGCTTGTGAGCGAAGACGTGGGAATCGTAGGCAAGTTTCGCGGGTCCATGTCTTTTTTTTCGCTGTCTGAACTCGTGATGCGTGCGAACATCCCGAAGAAAAATCTTCTTCAGTACCAAAATAGCAAATTTTGCCTTTGGATCGTGGATTAAAGTGGATTTTGGATTGTGAAAAAAGGGTTGCCAAACCAAGTGTCAAAACATCACGCGTGATCGCCGAGAAACCCCCAACCGCCTCTCGATGTGTCTGAACGGGGTCGCTCGCCAACCGCATCCGCAACCGCTTCGCGAACGCCGATCCGCTTCCAGCGTGAATGAGCCATGAGTCTTTAGGCACGCCAGAAGGCCGCTAGGGCTTTATGTGTAAACGGCGACTCTGAAATTCCCGCGGAAAACTTACATAGCCAGGAAAGCTAACACTCAAGAATTGTTTTGTTCATTAACACTCAGCAAGAGCGCGAGTTACATTTTTTTTGTTTCACGTTTGTTGAGTGCACAGCATACACTCCTAAAACTGGAGTTACTTCCTCCCAAAGCTCTTAAGAAACCCAGTAGCTGTGGTCTACGGAGGGACCTCGCCGATTGACGTGGCTGAGAATCTGATTTGTGACCTCAAAATACCGTCTCCATTGTTACACGGAAAGTGACGTTTTCACTTGAACCGTCATGTTTTTAGGGTGTGGGTGGTTCCTGTTCGAGGGGCACCAACGAACACGGTGTCACACTCGTCACTCAAATTCCTGATGGTCGTTTTCTCAAAAACGGTTCCTTTGAAGATGTGGCAATGTTATTACACCGTACATTCGGGCACTATACGTCAAGACGAATGAGTAAAATGAAAGCGAGCGCAGACTTTGTTTTCATGTAGTGTCAAAATGTTTTACGAATCGGCGGAAATGTAACCATCACTTTAAAATAGATTGCTTTGTTTATGGGTATAATAAACACGTAATATACTTTTGTGGCCCAACAATGCTAATCTCAGCAAGCGAGCATGGCATTCGAGCATGGAGTTTTGTGCCGTCGTTCATTGGCTTCTGTTTTAGCTCCTGCTCGTTGGGTCCTGCTCGAGACAGATTTTGAGCCATACTGCGTCGAGATTCTTGTATCTGGCTTCTTATGCCAAGAAACGCTGCCAAAATCGCCCGAGTACGAGAGCTGAGCAGGCGCGCTTCCAAAGCAACGCTGTACAGATTGGACTGGCACTAAAGCGTCGATATCTAAGCTAGTATAGAGGATAACATTTAGTACGCTTGGGACACCTATAGGACGCCAACGCAAGACAGAGATAACTATTTTGTATGACAAACGCTTTACATAACTTTTTCGTCGACGGCGGCTTACTCGAAACTGATACCATGCCACTTCCGCTCGGTGAATAAATGATTCACAGAACGTAACGATCGAAGATCTTCATGCAGATATCTATGGAACTACCGCACTCTATTGACCCCACACCCCAAAGGCGCAATAAAAATTAAAATCAAGCTCGGCAAAGAAAGCCATACTTTCTATTTTCTGTATGTGGTTTAATTACTTTTTTTTCAATATGGCCACAAGACCTTTTAAAAAAGGAAAATATATATTTACAACTAAATAAATGAACACCGTACAAATAATAAACTTCTTGTTTGGACGGATAATCTAAAGATAGGCCATAGCGATTAAGCCAATACATTTAACACCTCTCAATTATGGCACATATGTGGAACTGATAGACAAAATACGCTTTTTAAGCGTACGAATATAATATTTTATATCAAATGCTCTTAGTATGGAAAATACACTGGTCATTTTGGTTTCACTTGACTCAATCTTAAAAATAAGATTAAAAAAAAGGCAGATGTCATCTTTCTAGCGAATGCTGGTGTGTGCCTGTCCTGAAGAGCGTAACTTGCCGCAATAATATTTTCGCGTTTCAAAGCATTTGTGAACATTTACTTCAACCTACGTGCTTACCTACATTGCGCTTGGTATGTTTCTTTCATTGCAGATCATGGAGGCCACAACACTTGTGGCATTTTTCCTCGTCCAGATCTTCTTCGCCTGTTCCCAAAACATTGCTCAAGATATTGTGTCGACAAAAACTGGAGACGTCCGAGGCATTTCGCTGAAAACTACGACAGGACGACTACGAGCGTTTTTAGGCATTCCTTACGCGGAGCCCCCCGTAGGAGATCTCCGATTCAAGAAGCCGGAGCCTAAGCAGCCTTGGAACCATGTCTACAACGCGACGTCCCTACCGAAGATGTGCCCCCAACCCGATGTTTATTTCAACAAGTATTATTACGTCGATACAAAAAATTCAGTGAGCGAGGACTGCCTGTACTTGAACGTGTATGTTCCCATCACAAATAGGCCTCTGGCACCTGTCCTCGTATACATACACGGCGGGGCCTTCATCTATGGGGGAATATCAATGAACATCACTGACACAACTGAGCTGAGTGCACGTGGCGATCTGATCACCGTCGCCATTGCGTACAGACTCGGCGCTTTCGGCTTCTTGAGAACAGACCTCGAAGACGTGCCCGGAAACATGGGGCTCTACGACCAAGCCTTGGCCATGGGTTGGGTGAAGGACAACATCGAATTCTTCGGAGGGGACCCCAACAAGATCACATTAATGGGACAGAGTGCTGGATCTATCTCTATCGGAATGCACCTCATGTCTTCCAGGAGCAGAGGACTCTTTCATCGCGCCATCATGCAAAGCGGAAGCCCGTTCACAAGAATAGTGATCAATGATTACGATGAGGCACGCAGCGCTGCTAGGAAACTCGCCGAAGCCCTCAGTTGCGAGACTGAAAACCAAACGTTCATGACCGCACCACAAAAGGTTATCCGATGCCTGCGGTCAAAGAACGCTTCGGATATTATTGACGCGACTGAAGGTTTTAGCTTGGGTGGCCTCCATACCTTTTATCCCTTCTTCGGTGAGGCACTTGTGCCGGAGGGACCTCTCGCAACGCTGGAAGCCGGACACTTGCCTGCCGTAGACGTGCTTGGCGGGGTGACAGAGGCAGAAGGAGATTTTTTTGTGTACAGTCTTCTCAGGCCTTATGTCGATCTTTCCACCACTGGAGGACTTACAAAAAGAAACGTAAAGCTATTTCTTAGAATATTTCTTGCCGGAACCATCGATGGAGACATGGAGCCTATATTAGATCGTTATTTTTCCGACGTTGACGACAACGATGGCACGGAGGCCTTACGAGCAGGCGCTGATATAATTGGACATCTTCAATTAAGCTGCCCTACGTTGGAATTCGCCAAGGGCCTTCGAGGGCAGAACAACTCTGTGTATATGTATAAACTCACGGTGAGGCCCTCGTTCGGTGACTGGCCGAAGTGGGTTCGCACGACACATGGAGATGACATCTTCTTCAGTCTCGGATCCATGTACAAAGTGGCGGACAACATTACAGCAGACGACGTCAAAGCTGCGGACAATATGATACACATCATCTCAACGTTCAGCAAAACAGGGTGAGTGCCGTCTTCTGCGATGACATTGCTCCGTGATTTAAAACAGACATTTTTAATGGTGCTCCCGGTTGAGTTCTCTTAAAGCAATAGTTAAAGAAGGTGGTTTTTCACACACACAAAAATAAGAGGATAGAAATCGATTATTCGGGATCGAGAACTTTATGTATTTTATTTTTAATTTTCTTTAAAATTGGTTTGATGTCACGAGGTTAATAAACAAATGGCTGGGCGTATATTGGCGATGAGATCCAACCTTAGGATTCGCTTTGCCTAGCTTGTTTTCAGAATCACTCGGTGTTTACAGGCTTGTGGACTAGATTCTTTACGTCACCGACGTCGATCGCGCGGGAGGCACGATTGGACCCAAATGCTGACTCAGCGTTCTGCTCGGGCTCTTGCTCAAGCGGTGCTTCGCTGATTGGACACGAGCCTTCTGCTACATCTGCCATAATCGCGGCGTAAACAAATGATTCATAATTGTCGTCGTCACCATGTATCTAGTTATCAACTTTGCCGCTAGGGCAGCGACGGCTGGACCTTCTCCTGAATAGTGTGAACGGGTTTGTGTCCTGATTGTTTTCCTCTAATATTCGTTATCTAAATTATGATGTGGTTGATCACTCGGCTGTATAAATTAAAAAATTGCACCTCTTATTTTTTTTTCTTAATCAGAAAGCTTATTTAAACTTTTCTTTCGTATTTTGTTTCGTGTATATTTTCTGGGGAGTATAAATTGTAGATGATGATGTCGTCATTTTAAAGCTCATAAACAAGGAAGCATACACGTACACATGGCGGGACAAAAACGGTACTAAGTTTTGGAGCACAACGAGCGCGCACGTGCCTGTTTTGCTCCAAACGACACTGGTGCCAACAAGTGTCGCACCGCGTTGCACGCGGTGGCATGTGACTTTAAGTTACCTCGATTACCTCTGCTTCGATACTCTGATGAGAGCATCCGCATCGCAAGATGCACCATCGACCTCATTCACGCGCCAGCCCGATGTTCGAGAGACTACACGTCTGACCATGTAATCGTTCCTTTACTAAATAAACTAATGTGTACGACACCTTAGTGGTCAGGTGGTGTCTGAAGTCGCCACAGACCTGACAGAAGGAGCACCGGAATTTAAGTAGAGTCCATCGAGCGAGCGTGAGCCAGCCGGCCAACGCCGACACCAACACTTCAAGATGGCAGACAACAGACTGGCACCACCGAAGCCTCTGGAGGTTTTATGGCAGTCTCCGGATACGTGGGACGACTGACTCCAAGCGTGCGACTGGTATGCAATGGTAGTTTAGATGCACAAGAAGACGGCGGATGTCCAGGTCCAAAACTTTATGACAATAATTGGTCCGGAAGCACGGAGCATTAACAGCCATTTCGTCGTTTACCCTGAGACTGGGGTTTTTTTTAGAAGAGCAAAAGTAACAGAAAAACAGACAGGTCTCAAACTCAACTACAAGTTTATTTCAACAACCTCCTCCGATATAGTTCGTTCTCGTCGCCATCAACCAATCACAAACGACTTGTCCTCTGCACTCCCAACGTTTCCAAGTGAAATGTTCTAGCAGAAGATATGGCACACAAAGACTTCAATCAACGCTTTTGTGTCCTCACAATAAACAGGACGACAGCCCACACCAACATCCCACTCAAAACAGGTCACCTCCAAAATAACCCCCACAAACAATACACACCAGACACTAAATAAAAAAAACTCTTAAAACTGTAAAAATTGCTTGCAGCGGTTCCCTATTTGCATGGAAGGTTGACTAATGCAATTTCCCAACGATCTAATCCTAATTGTTTCTCTTACCACCCTTCTAACATCGTTGCTCTCCTTAACAACTACATCCGTTCCAGACCAATCCGTTGTGCAGTTTCTACACTCCTCCAGATGCTTAGCCAACTCCGAATTTGCTGCATTATTTTTAACATTCCTTTTGTGTTCTGTTAAACGATCGTTCAAACACCGAGAGGTTTGGCCCACATACTTAAAACCACACGCCAAAGGAATCTCATACACCACGCCTACGCTACACGGTACCGACTTTTCCCTATGCGCCTTCTGACAGCCCCTCTGAACCGTTTCAAAAGGTGTCAATCTATCTAACCTAAAATCCGTGCTGAATACGACATCCACGCCATATTTTTTTGCACATGCTCTAAGATTGTGGGACACCTCGTGACAATACGGAACCACAG
>JAZHYW010027957.1:0-10608 GCA_037355805.1 Ixodes ricinus | reverse complement strand
TATATATATATATATATATATATATAAGAAAGATCCATGGACTGAACAAAAACAAGGAAAGGTTTATTGACGTTTCGAGAGGAGGCCACTCTTCTTCAGAATGACGATTGAGGGAACTTGAGCACGGATTTTTCTGTGCAGTCCCGCAAAGCGAACAGTAACAACGAAAACTTACATGACACACACACACACAAAAAAAACATTTATACAGAGGTATTCATGACCTGAGCCAGGGTGTAAAACTATTTTGATGCATTTTAGGCAGACGAAACCAAAATAACAAGTTTGTCTCATTATTCGGAGCAAGTTAGGCTTTTTTTGTATTTTGTCCAATTAATTACCCTCTGAAATATTCCATTTAGAGCGAAAGTTTCAGTGGCAAAGTGTAGAGCGTCCTCAGAAACATCCAATTCAGTGGTTGTTATCAAGAAACCTTTACACTTTTTTTTTCATTGACGCTCGAAAAAAGTCTGCGAATTATGAAAAGAAGGTGTGACTTTGCGCATATGCAACCTTGTATACCGGGATCTCCGCCGTGGCTCGAATAAACTAGGTCTGCATGGGCTGAATAGAGCAGTGTTGACTGGATGCTGTCGACAAATTAGCGTTTTTGTTTTGTGTGTTTTTCTCATAATTCGGGCAGATTATTTGAAACCCGGAAAACAAACCGCGTTAGAGGTTTCTTGATAAAAACCACTGAATTGAATGTTTCTGGCGACGCACTGCAACTTTGTCATTGAAACTTTGCTCTAAATTCAATATTTCGAAAGTTACAGTTAATTAACCTAACTAATGATTTAATAGGGCAAAATACAAAAAATATAACCTGACTTGCTCCAAATATTGAACAAACTTATTCGTTTGGTTTCGTCTTCCTAAAATGCAACAGAACATATTTTTAAACATTTGGCGCTGCTAGCGTGGAATATATGAAAGCACCTCATTTGGATCACTAACTTACGCGGGAAAATGGAATACCCTCGAATATCCCTAGAAATAAAATGTGAAGATGCGGCTGTCGCATTAGCGCCAGCAGTTGCGCACATTGTTCATGATAACGCAATTATATGGAATCCACGTGCTTTTTAGTACAAAAATAGATATCTACATTAGTCTTTCAACGAAGTTAGTTTTCACCTACAAAAAATAGTCTCAAAAAAAAAAGAAAAAAAGGTTCCAGAAATATTTTATTCGGAGAAATATAAACCATGAAAGGAAAGTTATACAGAAAAAAATGGTCCTTAGTGCGAGGTAGGAGGAATTGGTTCCGTAAAAGGGCTGGGACATAAATTATATCCTCATGTGCTTTAATATTTTATAAAAGTAAAACAATAATCTTTTCGTAAGGCCCGAGACTAGCAATGGGAAGGAGCTGAGCTATACTTCGTTTCACCTTAGGTCCAGACGCAGCTGATGCAACGTGCGCGAGCTTGTGGCCTCTGAAGCAGCTGCATTGACAGCACGAGCGCGCGTGCTTGGCAGGGACGCTGGAAGCCCGGAGCTCGCGCTTGTGCAGCATCGCCTGCGTCTGGACCCAAGCTGAAACGAAGTATAGTTGGTTGGACAGATAATTAGATGTGGAAACCAATGCGAACGGATGTCTTTTCTCCTTTCTTTCCTAAAGTAGTTTGCTGCAGTAAATTCAGCTGGTCTTCCTAATAAAATAAGTCTAAGACTAGTTCTTTCAAAAGTTAAAAAACACGTTATTTTCAAAATTTGATTTTGTATTTATTATTTTAGAGCGCAGCTCTTAGGCGCCCGTTTCCGTGTTTCGCGGCGTCGGCGTCGGTGTAACTGCGCTAAATTTAGCGAGAAAATGGACATCACGTGACCTCAACACCAATTCAATTCCACGGTAAATTTAGCGGGGAAATTTAGCTTCTCCGCTTGATTTAGCGGAAAAATTGAGGTCACGTTACCTCAAAAGGTGTTGAAGTCGTACGTCAATTTTCCGCTAAATCTAGCGGGAAAACTAAGTTTGTTCAGTGGTGACGTTGCACCAACTCAAGTGACGTCATTTTCTCAGCAAATTAGCGGGGAAACTGGAATCGGAGGGAGGAGGGGATGGAGGGAAGGATGAGGGGCAGTAGGGAGAGAGGAAGGCACCATACCCTCTCCTCCTCCTCCTTCTCAAGAGCGCCGCTCTAATTTCGCATTACGAAGATTTGTGGACCTTACATTTTTTTTATTGGAATTTCCGGGGAGAGGTTGAACAGCTAGGAGAGTCGAGCCATGTATATTTAATAAATTTAAAATATTTTCCGCCACATATTTACTAGCGAATAATAGGTCGCTAACAGTTAAATATGAGGAACGTCTCGTCGTGATAAGCCCGTTTGACTCTGGTACGACGGTGCGGAGCGATCGACAGAACAAAGCACGAAACTGAAAACTTGCAAACAAAAAATAATATAGTGTATATTTAAAAACAATAAAACAAAACAAAAAACACACAGAAGGGTATTTGCGGTAGGAATATTCCGAATATGCATGGTTTTAACAATACTGTAAGTGCGGTGCGATTTGGAATGATCGGTTTTCGTAAAATAGCGTCAAATGACTTTTGAGATCATGTTGAATAAACTTGAGACTGGCAGAATGCAGATAAGTCAAAGGAACGAAAGGAGAGGATCGACATCTTGAGACGTCGTTCTGTCCTTTTTCTGTTCCTTTGACTTATGTGTTCATTTCTGCTCCAGACTCAGGTTTATTCAACATGGATAACATGCACCAGCTAGCCTGCACCCTTATTATATTATCTCTGATGTTAGGGTGTTCCGATTTTCTCAATGTTTTGGCACACGTGCTCCAGCGTTTGTTAGCCTCGATTCACGCGGTGCGATTTTGCCGGTTCCAGCGTTCAGCACCCCAGATTTCGGCCACACTTTTTTTTCCACGAGCGACGTCGTAATAGCGTGAACCACTACCGCCCATCGGATGTCATTCCCAGCTTTGGGACGATTTTTTTTTCTATTTCGCGCTTGGTGACAATTTTTTCTGGGGCCATTTTTTCCGGTACAATAGTTCCGAGGATTATGTTTCCTGGGGCCATTTGTTTGGCGACCAATTGTTCCACTTCCTGGTTAGTGTGGTTTATATCAGACGTCTCCTGGGTGCGTCAAAACAAATGGCTGAATATAAATTAGGGGATTTGTTGCATGAATGCTTAGCACAAGAAAAAAGTAAATCTTCCCGGAGGGGCGGCTGATGTTTTGGCTAGCAAATGACAAATTTAGCGCTCTTCAACTGCAAAGGGGAGCGAGACTTGCTCCCTCAAAAGAGCATTTACACGCCAGAACCATTAGTCCCCTAGGGGAGCAACGGTAACGGGAGAACCTTTGCTCCCCTACCGTTAGTCGTTCAAATTTGAACCCTCTGACTAACTTTTGCACTCCTTGCATTTAGGCTACTGGGACCAAATGTTGCGCCCTTGCCTTATTTATTACTAAATTGCGCCCTTACACATTCAGGTGGCGCTAGTCAACGTCAATTTGAAAATTCCGTAGAAAGATGTTATCGCTGGGGTAGATCTTTTAAACGCTCATTACATTCCCATATGAACAACGCTTATTTCACATTTGCACATGGTATTATACATTTTAACATTGGCAAGGAATCAGAACACAGATGACACACGCACAACTACACGCGACGACAAGCTAATTCAGTCTCCACCCTCAAAGGCTACCCATGCACCTTTCATACTGATCAGATGAAAGTAGTCGTTTTGGTCAGTGACCATCCAAGCCGTGAACGATGTTACCAATATTAGTGCTGCTTTCGCACCAACTCTGTACTCCAATATTGTTGATAAGCTTTCCAAGAAGTGTATCTTTACTAAGAAACAGTACAGTATATATGTATATACATGTACACATATATATATATATGTATATATATATATATATATATAGCATGACAGTCTATAAAACAGCATCCCCATTGGTTCCTAGCAGCCATGTTCTCGTTCCCGCATAGACTGCCCCACTTTGTGCAGGTGCGTCTCCGTGGCAACCGCATCGTTTCTCGAGAAAAAAGCATATATTTTATAAAATACAAAAAAGAAAAGAAAACAGAATGAACCTTTTTTTGTCTTTGGAAACGTTTTATTCCGTGCTGCGTGGCCATTTTCGTCACAGCTAAAACAAAGAAAATATGAACACTTTCAAAGCACGTTCCAAAGAATGCGAGGGGAAGGACGCCAGGAAAACGGTAAAATGCCGCAAGGCTAGTGCCGTTAGTCCTTTGAGACCATCTTTTTCTTAAAGTGCCTCGTATACGATTGCTAGCGTAGGATCTTTGGCACTCATGACACGCAGTGTTACACGACTGCACGTCAGTAGCATACTGTGTTCAACCAGAGCGGGCAGAGGCGGAGATCGAGTCTGGGATCCCGAGTTCTGCAGTCCGCGATATCACTGCACCTAACCCAGATACGCGACTTGGTTAGGCGCTGTAGATGAGAAATTTAGTCAGTGTAGTCGGACTGCTGCTAGCCTGGGGTCTTTAACGCGCATCATGAAATAGAGACGATACACGGCCGCACGCGTCGACGCTCATGCGGAGATCGAAACGGCAGGGGTGGGGTTTGAACCACGGTGAAAGAAACACGTTTGTCGGCGGTGGCTACGGCGGCCACGGTGTCGGCGGCGTAGCGTGCTCGCCTTTTTCGCGGTGGTGTTGTGGTAGGTGTGCGGCCAGTGGCTGGCCACGTGTTTCGCTTTGGTGCTGTGTCAACCACAGGATGCCACCATCGTGCACGAAGGTGAGCTGTTAACCAAAGAAGAAGAAGAAGAAGAAGGAAGAGAACACAGATTTAGGGACTCTGGCGACTTGGTGGCGGCGTGGCGGCGGTGAGCTAGCAACAAGAAGCGGTGAGCGAGGGAGTGCGGGATCACCGCTGTGAGAAACAACCAGAGCGGTCGGTTTGGGAGGGACCCGATACTTGGGCGCCATCTATCCCCGTGCAAGTGAAGCGCTTGCTGCGCCGAGCATAATGTGGTCGCCGCGTCGGATAGAGCGTCATCACCTAAATGTTTCTTTCACCGTGGTTTGAACCCAGGATCCCCGAGTTTTGCAGCGCGAGCTTTCGCTCCACGTGCTCTGCGCTGCGGTGCGCTAACACACTTTGACACCAAACCCCACCAGAGTGCACTAGAACTGGAGTGTACTGACCGCGTCGGTCTCCGCAGAGGAGCCGGGTGCCGCGTGGCCCAATTCTGCCGCAGGGGACTGCGGTGGCGCTGCCAGTCACTAGCGGGGCCAGGAGGCCGGTCTTGCAGCGCTTAGCGAGGGTGACTTGTTTGGGGGACTATTTATTTTTGTTTTGCGTTCTGTGCGAAGCAATAGAATACAGTGCGGCTGCTTGTTGTGCCGAAGGGACAAAAGACTCTCAAGGGTGGCAAATACGGCAACTAAAAAGACGGATGCGAAGTGGTGGTGTTTTAATGCCGGGGGTGTAACGTGGGTTACAACAGATGTAAATATGTAGCATGTAAACATGTAAACGTGTAACATGTAGACATGTAAGCATGCAACAGATGTTGGTATGTAAGGTGAGATAGACAGTTATTCTTTTATAACAGCAAACAAACAAAAAAGAATTAGAGAAGCTTGACTATGTAAGTAACTGACCAATCACAAAACGGTATTTGCGCTTTGAATATAAGCTCCTGCCACCCGCGCACGTCACGCTTTTTCACGTGTGTGGGAGAGGATGGAACTTACTCTTTCTCACAACCAAGCAGACAAAAACAAACGAAGGATATGACCACTTTCACGCCGAATAAAGCATCTCTGCTCAGATCGCCATGCCTCTATAGCAGGCGTCGGATGGCCGCGCCCTTACGCGCTCTGCCTCCACAGCGCCCTCACCGGTGTGCTTGGACATCGTTGAAACACTCACCATGGACTCCGAGATTTTTGCCGCTCTCTCCTCAGGCCTTTCCAACCGCTCCGCTGCTCCAGCAGAAAGAGCAAGCCGAGTCAGTCCTCCAGACCTCCGCATGCGGCGCTTTAGGACCAAACCAGAAACAGAAACAGAATCTCCTCAAATCACGCTTTCAAATGGGAGCCTGCGACATGAAGCTTGCGTCTTCATTGTTATCATCAGCAGAGTAAAGAAAGCTAAGTCCATCTCTGTTGATTCGTAATTTTTACTCGCTGCTCTGGTCTTTGCGCTGTTTCGCTGATCATACCTCAGAATGCCAGATCGGAAGAGGAAGACTGCTGAGAGTAATACGTGCTTTTCCCGTCGCCAGAGAGCCAGCCGGACCAGTGCCACACACCATGTCTTCGATCGACAGGGTGGTCACGCTTCTAGGTTATAAGCTCGAACACAAGTTGAGAGACTTCAGAGCCTGCTTTCGCGAAGACCGCCGCTCGGCCAACACCGGCGGCAACCCCGGAGCTCCACCACACAAGTGTTGTGCCAAATACCCTAAACAAATATTAAACATTATATACTAAATACCCACTTGAAAATGTATTTAGAGTAGTATTTAATTTACTTTCACCACGAACTATCTTGACTAGTATACAAACACTTTAAAAAAGTAATTGAATTACATTAGAAGATACCCAACATTTAGGTTGCAAGCTGTCAATACAAGAATAAAAAAATCAAAAGGGGTTGTTCATACTCTGCTGTGATCTATATGACTTTCCAGAATAGACTTAGGGGTTACAATCGAAGTTTACTTTGAAATAATTTGGTACACGAAACAAAATGGGTACCGAAAGATCCCAGGAACAAGCAGGACTCACGTATCGTAGGCATTGTATGTGACCTGCTTTAGTTTCGCGGCAAGCTCGGCCCATGACGTAATCCGCAATAAATTCGTAATACGCCTTGACGCGATTCGGCCGACTTTACACATAGTCCGGCATGGCTTAATCCTAACAGCCGAACTAGGAATTGATCAGACATTCAGACATGATGATGAATACGCGAGTAAACGACAAGCGTATACACGCCCAGGAGAAACATCGGCCAGAGGAAAGCAACCTCTGTCGCTGGCCAAGAACCAAGAGGGAAAATTTGGTCTCCTCAGCCAAAGGCGAGGAGGGACACCTGCACTATTAGAAATAGGGGTGTATCGGAGTACACCCCTTGTCCCACATCTCAGAAAAAAGGGTGTACTCTTACACCCTTTGTACCACAATAATACAGCCCAAAACTTCAGTTCGACGTGCAGTGCATTGACGTCGATCTGACGATATTGTCACGAATGACAATTGATGAGGCGATGATAACTGAAGACACTAAACGTTTAATGGGGCGAACTTTTTCTGAAAACAGAAAGGGAATAGAAGAGAATAGAAGAGCGTCGCGAGGGTCGAAGTCGGCTTAACAGCAGGATCGTACGCTGGGGCGAGACTGACTGCGGCTTGCCAAACGGAGCCCCTTTTGTACACGCGTGGACTTCTGGAATAATCGGTGTAGGTGTTCTCGAATTTAGTCAGAACATGAAATTGCAAGAATAAATAAAAGACACGTCGCTCCCAGGAATCGAACCCTTACTCTTCGCGTGGGAGGCAAACATGATAACCGTTTGGCCACGGCCGCGCTGGCTACTTTCGCCAGCTAGCGCGCGCGGCGATATTAACTTTCACCAGAGGCTTGATAGCCGTGTGGCACAACTTATTAAAGTAGCTAATGTACGTGTTACTGAATACAAAAAATATATAAATAATCAGGGTTTTCTTGGCCCTTCTGCAAAACCTCAGTGTCTTTTTTCTCTGGTCTTTTGATAAGTATTTTCGCTATTTAATAAATTATATCGCACCGTTATGAAGTCCCTCATAAACTTTGGCGCTGTCTGTTGGAATATAGTGCGCTGTACGTCGAACTGAAGTTTGGAGGTGGCATTATAGGGGACAAAAGGGTGTAAGTTGACACCCTTTAGAGTGCGTATGTTACACCTCAAAACTACATTTGGACGTTCCGTCCACTGACGTTGAGCTGGCCTGGCGCTACCAACTTTTACGAGCGGCTTGATAGCTGTTGGATATAACGAACTAAATAGATAATGTGCGTATCAACGACTAGAAAAAACAAACAAAAAAGACTAAGGTTTAGAAGCAGTGCTAAAAAAAAACTTGATTGTCTTACTGTAGCCTTTAATTTGTACATTAGCTTTTTTAATAAGTTGTATCGTTCGACTATCAAGCCGCTCTTGACAGTTGGTATTGTCGGTTCGACGTTTGTGGACTGAACGTCGAATTGTTGTTTTGGGGTGCTATATATGGGACAAGGGGTACCCATGTATACCCCCTATTTCTAGAGTGAGTACCTTCAAGCTGTCAAAGAAATATTAGGAAGGTCAAGAGGAAACTACAAGTAACACAGGAGACTGTCCACAAACCTGCCAATCCCTGGCTCCACCTGGCGGAAGACTTGGCCATAGACGATTCTGAGAATGAAACAATGCGCGCTGGAACGGAGATAAAAGAAACGCTTTTGAACAAGCTTGGGAGCAAAAGTTAAGCAACAATAAGCATACAAGGGGCTTTGGGGAAAATCATTGCAGCTCAATAGAGCAGCAGGATCTAGCTTCCTTGACCAAGGGAGCTGTTCGTGCTCGGCTGAAAACGTGCTCGCGCAATTTCATACCAGAACCCTTTCGAACCGGCGATTTCCGGAAATAGTCCGCTGTGACTGTACTGAGCGTTGGCGTCATAATTTTCCGCTGACGAAACCACTGGAGCTTCAGGCAAAAAGGTGTAAAAGCGGGATGACGTCCCCCACTTTTGCTAGTTTTAAGCGTAACGTGCCTTTCAAAATCTAATTACAAAAAAAAACGGAATAGAGGTTACCATTTGTCAACTGTTGCCATTCATAAACTGCGTTTTGCCTCGTGCCTTGTTTCCTGTCCTGTGTTTGGTCGCTTACCTCCGTGTCTCCAATGCGATTCTCAGTTCCGTAGATTGTTCCGGCGAAAAATATTTTCAAAAGGTGAAAAATGAATTCGAGGTACTGAGTACAAGGTACGGAAAAACGTAATTAAGATAGAGTAGCAAATACTGGTAGACGAAATGTATTTGCAAGATACCGAAATACTGCCAAAGGCATTTCGAAATACAGTATCTGAGTAGAGTATTTAGATAGGCACATTGCCTCTGCAGAACTCTGCAGTGCCAGTAACTTGCGCGGTTTGTATGTAAGCTGTGCACGCAGGGAGCCGTCGTCAGTCGCTCAAGACCGCCTTCTGCCAGCGCAAAGGCGAAATGGAGAATCTGTTTTTTTGTTGTTTTGTTTTTTTTGGGGGGCGCGGACAATTTTTTAAGGATACTATTCTCCCATTCTTTCCTGTGCAACGGGGTTCACCCACGTCAAGTGCCTCCGAGAAGGGGGAGGGAGAAGGGTCGACCTTGGTTTGGGGGGGGGGTGGCCGCCCCCGCCGCCCCCCCCCTTCCCCTGGATCCGCCACTGAGTCAGCAGCCCATGGCGGCCCCACGAAGACCACCTGTCGCGCGACAGCTGCAAGCTCAATGCTCTTCACCCTCTTCAGCCGCAGCATCAACCTCCCACCTCGTCCGCAAGCTCCATTTAAACCATCATCACCATCTCATTTTAAAATTCCTGTGTATCAATATCATCGTTGGGCGCGACGCCATGGGCCTTCACGGTATGGGCGACTTGCTTTTCAGAAGCAACCGCGGCCCTCCTGACCCGGAAATAAATCACTATAACTCATTTAGGGAAGATCTATGATTTGACTCACTTTCCTGATTTTGATTGGCTCAATCTCTCGTTTTAGAGCGCAGTTCTTAGGGGCCCGCTTCGGCTTGAGCGGCGTCGCCCTCGGCGTCGGCGTTACCGCGCGGTCCATTATAGGACGTTTCTCATAGTGACGTCACCTGTGACGTCACGTATAGGGGTGAAGGAGGAGAGAATTTTTTCCACTAAATTTAGCGGGAAAATATACTGCAAATTCAGCGAGAAAATTCTCCCACTAAATTTTGTGGAAAATATTCCCGGCCAAATTTAGCGGAAGAGTTTGCCCGCTGAATTCAGCAAAATATTCCGCTAAATTAGCTGAAAAAGTTACCGGCTAAATTTTGCGAAAAATTTTCCTGCTAAATTTATGTGAAAAATTCCCACCAAATTTAGCTGAAAAACTTTCCCACCAAGGTTACAGAAAAATTCTCTGCCAAATTTATCGAGAAATTCTCGCTAAGTTTAGTTGAAAATTTCCCGCTATATTAGCGGAAAATATACTCGCTAACTTTAGTAGCGGAAAATTTTCCGCTAAATTTCAGCGGAAATATTTCTCCGCAAAATCAGCAGAAAAAAGCGGAAAAATATCTCACTAAGTTTAGCAGAAAAGTCCTCACGAAATTAGCAAAAATTTCCCTACTATATTCAGCGGAAAATTTTCCCGCTAAATTTGAAGGAAAAATATCTCTGCCAAATTTTGGGAGGAAATTTTTTGGGTGCTAGTTTGGCGGAAAAGTTTTTCGCTATATTTAGCGAAATGTAGCGAAAATTTCCTTCTAAATAAGAGGGGAGCAGGAGAAAAGGAAGGAGGTGAGGAGGAGAGGAGGCACACCTCCCTCCTCTCCTTAAGAGCGTTCCTAATTCGGTATTACAGGGAGTTGTGAAAG